>PVIC010030653.1:0-21794 GCA_004025085.1 Thryonomys swinderianus
TTGGTGGGCGTGAGTCTCCACACCCAGCATTATATGTGGTTACCGAGGATCGAACTCAGGACCTTGCACTTGCGAGGCAGGCGCCGGAACCACTGAGCTAATGCTCCGGCCCCCTTAAACTTGTTTCTGAGCCCTGCGCTGGAAAGTCTTCCCTGCCCGGGGCTCGCTCACCACTACTCACTTTGGTTGAGGCCCAGGAGCCCTTCCTTTCATGCAGCCTCTGGACACAAAGCCCCCAAGAGACGCACATCAGATTTCCCCTAAAGGCTTAGGTGATTCAAGAGACTCGCACTGTCGGGACTGACACTAAGCCCTGTGCTAGGGATGGAGTCTTCCCTCATCTGGGGGAGCAGGACCCAGTGACGTGACTGCTCCGCTCAGGAAGGCGCGCCTCACACCCACCCCCTCTAGTCACCGGCCCTCAGTGACTGGAAACCCACCCTTCCTTTCCCTCTGCAGCAGAGATGAGCTACACACCCCCAGGATCCTGTTTCCCTTCCTCTTCCAGAGTACAAGGGAAGACTCCTTCCCAGCCAGCAATGCGAACAGTCTCTAGACAAAGGATCACGTCCGGAAGTGGTAGATGCCCACCCACTCCTGGCTATGAGCTCCGCCCTCTGTCCCCCGCAGCAGCAGCGTCCCGGGGGTCTCACAGTCCCGCCGCCCAGCCTTCATCTGGCAGTTTGCAGTACGGTGAGAGGTAAGACCCAGGCTTCCTGCCGCCACTGCAGGAGATCCGTATCCCACCGACACACCTGAGCCCTACTCCCAAGTGTCAGCCGTACTCCAAAGTCTCTTTCCTCCCAGCTGAACACTTCACTAAATCTGAATTATTCATCTTAAGTAATGACCCAAAGACAGAAGGGAGACGTCGGCAGAATAGTAAGTGGTGAGTCCAGCAAGCTAGAGAACGCCATGGGCAGCCGACACCCAGACTCTCAGTTCTCCCTCAAAGGTGCAGACCATGGTCACATTTTATTCTGCTAGCATTCCAGCAGGTAAATCACTCACACACACACACACACACACACACACACACACCGCCGCCGCCACCACCAGAGGGCTACTGTCTTCAAAGCAGGAAGCCCTCCTGACAGATCCCTCAATTGCACAAAAGAAGATGAAAAGCTAGGATTCTCTATAAAAATCTCCCTAGTTTTGTGATTTGGCTATGTCTTAACCACTTCCCCATCACCAAACACAATACCCAACACCTACAACCTGAAAGAGGAGAGGCTTGTCTTGGTTCATTCAGTCCGTGGTTGGTGCAGGTGCCAAAATGGCACCATGGAAAGGCCAGGGCAGGGGAGCTACCCAGGTCATGATGAGCAGCAAGCAGAGAGAAGGCAGCCACTGGGAGGGAGCCATCCCTTCAGGCCGCAGCCCAGGCGCCCACCTCCAGCCAGCCCCACCTCCTAACAGCATGCTGCGCTCTGAGCTAATCCATAGATGAATCCACAGACGGATGCTGCAGCCCCGTGATCCAATCACCTTCCAAACGCCCCACTTCCAAACACACAAAGCCTTTGGGGCACATTCTAGAGCTAAACCCTAACAAGTTACTGCTTCAAATTTAAAATACACATGTTGTCAAGGCAAACAAGACTGAGCTGCCTGGTCCAACTGACCCTGTTCTGTCAGGTTCTCCACGCCGTTTTCCAAACCCGCATGATTGGTCTCACTCCTATTCTCTCACAGCCCGGCGAACACATCCACAGTTACTCAGAGTGACATCTTCCCTCCATCACAGATCCTTCCCGTACCCAGACGCAAACATCCAGCCGGAACTAAGAGCCGCCCCGGGAGCCCTGTGCGCATCTTGACTGTGGAGCTCCCAGCGCCACCACGTCAGCCTCAAGCTTTCAAATCCCCTCAAGCAAGAGCTCCGTTAAACTCGTGCCCAGGAAGTGCCCGTGCGGCCTTCTCTCTGGGCAAGAAAAGACATCAGTGACGACGGCTTCACACCAACTCCCCCCACCTCCCTCACAGCCAACTGTTCTTGTGAGCAAAGCTTACAAATGTGAAAAAATGGTCAGAAATTAGAGCTATTTTTTGTGCCTATACTACAGTTTTTCTGAGAATAAGCCTAGCTAGCTTTTAGAAGGATCAAATAGAATTTGAAAATCGCCCGGCTTTATGTGGCAAGAGCTTTAAGAATATCAAATATTTCTTACCATTTGCAAGCAAATGGGTCAGAAGAATTTCTTCCCATGATTATCCTTTTCAGGAGAGCAGCTATTCGAAACCAGAGAAAATGGATGTCACTGGGCGGTGGGGGAGGGGCTACTTTAAGAGGAAGTCAGTCCTGAGGTATGTGAGACACAGAGGCGAAATAACTTTCTCCTGCCACATGTGTGAGCTCTGACTGCATTCCAAACAGAAAGCTCTTTCCCAAGCACAAATACTGAAAAGCAGACCAAGACGTCAACGCATTCTAAACCCACCCGTGTTTGCCCACACCACCTTGCTGCCAACCTGGGTTGGACTTAACCTGCTGGCTCAGGAGTAAGAGGCACTTACAACAAAGTACTTGATCTCTGCGGCTGCTCTTCTCCCAGCATTATTATTGTTAATGTTGCATGTAGTGAACTGACCTCTTATGAAACGTTCCAGTCAACAGAGAAGTTTTAACCACCTTTTGGAGCTCTGTGTTAAATGTGTTTATAGAGGGCTGTAATTTGAATTCATTCCAGGAAGCAAAATGTCAGGCCGCCGCCTGCCCGGAGAGTCGCAGGCTGCTCTGGCTGGGCAGTGTTAATGCCCTGTGCCAGCCTGCTAGAACACAGAGCCACAGCCGTCTCTGGGACAGTGTATTAGTCCTGGGAGAGAAGAACTGAAACCGGGTAGGGTTTGCCGATCAGCCAGGTTCTGCACGTTACGGAGTTCAGCAGACTATTTTCAGTGCTCTGAGTCACCTGGGAGTGAAGAGACCGCAGAAGGCGTCAGGGAGGGAAGGGCCCCGGGTTGTCATCAGGATAATGAGCCGGCGCCCGGCTGGACCGGTTATCTTAGGCTTGCATCACGAGGCCGGGGGGGGGGGGGGGGGTTACACGAGCACTCCTGGTGCAGTGTCAGCATGTCCCTAGTTAGGGCCCGAGGGTACACAACTGAGCATCAGCGTCCACCAGATAACAACAAAAGCCATTAGCTCTCTCCCTGCCCAGCTGCCAAGTGCAAGGCCAGGATTGCCTGGTGTTTGCAGTTTCCATAGCAGCGCTGTTTTGTTCTCGCTGGCAAAGTACACGGAGAGCACAGGATAAACATTGCAGGAAATGACACGAACAACCCAAGGCCTGAGCCTGGGATCTGGCGGCAGGCTCTGCCCTCTGTGAGTCAGGACAGTGGTGGGCAGGGCTGCTGTTCAAGAAATGCCCAGAAATTAATAGCTCCCCAAGCGCAGGGACCAGAGCACTGGCCCACTTGCCTGCACTCTGAAAAGGGATCTGATGGGCTCAGAATGCTGTTAAATGTGGAGCAAGCCCCTGGACAGGCACATGAGACAGGAGAGAGGCACTGGGGGCTGTTCGCACCTGCTTTGTTTTGGGTTTTTCTGGCATTGTGGTTTGAACCTTCAGCCTTTACACTGAGCTACATCCCGGCCCTTCCTTACTTTCTAAGACAGGATCTCGCCAAGTTATCCAGGCTGGGCTCAGTCTCCCCTCCAGTCTCAGCCTCCCAGAGAACCAGCACTATAGGTGTGCCTCGCAGTGCGTGGCCCGCCTTGGAATTTTTTGAAGCCCTTGCTGGTCTCTTGCTTCCGTGCCACGTGGCCAGAGACTTTGAGGTCCTGGCCATCCAAACAGGGCATCATGCTCCAGGCATGAGGGGCCGCCGGGGAGCCTGCCACGTCCACCTCTTGCCCTAGAGAGCAGGGGAAGAAACGGGGATCACTGCGCAGGCCCATAGTCACTGGACATATGGCTACTATCTGCTACGAAACAAGTGGCAAAAAGCTCAGCCTTCTGTTGAGCCGCACAGGCTTCGACTTCTGTTTCCATCTGTTAGATAAAAATGGAATCAGTTTTCTCAAAATAGGAATGAAGGGTGTCTCCCAGGACGTCCAACGACCTCATACTATTATAATACTGAACCCGACAGCAGTATTTGGAGTGTTAAAATGGCCTAACCAAAGCATTCTTGATTATTTTTATGCCGTCTCTCCTGATCATCCTCGTTGTCATCTCGAGCTGACAAATTAGCAGTGGCATTAAGATTCATTTGCAAACAAAAATCCTATGTGTCAGATTAAGGGTGAGACACTGAGATCGGAATCGCAGCCTGGAGCTTGACCCACCACATCCGGCTGGCATGCTGCACCCCTGAGAGGGGCAAACTCAGAGTTTTAATGGGAATCTACCAGCTGCCTCCCTCCACCCTATTCTGAGACCTGGCCACTGTCAAGTCACTTCTGTGGTGCACAGACCAAACTAAACACACCTGGCCTAGTGGAAGCCCTTCCCCTTCCCCTTCCCCTTCCCCATGTGTGTTGCGTCGCACCTCCAAGTGAATGGCCTTAAAGGTTTCTTGCTCAGGTGAGTAGAATACATTATGGTGCTGGGTAGATCTGAGTGGTTCTATTAAAAAAGGTCAAATGGACTCTGAAAAAAGGAGATAGAAGAAGATACCGGAAAATGGAAAGACATCCCTTGTTCCTGGGTAGGGAGAACCGACATCATCAAAATGGCTAAACTCCCACAACTACTATATAGATTCAATGCAATTCCATTTGAAATCCCAACACCATGCTTCACAGAGCTAGAGAAAATTATCCAAAAATTCATTTGGAACCAACAAGAGACCTAGAATAGCAAAAGCAATTCTAAGCAACCAGGACATGGCAGGGGGTATTACAATCCCCAACTTAAAACTGTACTATAAAGCCACTGTGATAAAAACTGCATGGTACTGGCAAGTAACAGACCCAAGGACCAGTGGAATAGATTAGAAGATCCAGAAACAACTCCAGCCACCTTATCTTTGACACTAAGTCACCTTATCTTTGACACTGAGTCACCTTATCTTTGACAAAGGAGCCAAACATCCTCAATGGAGAAAAGACAGCCTCTTTAACAAATGGTACTGGAAAAATTGGGCTTTAACTTGTCAAAAACTAAAGCTAGACCTATCTCTTTCACCACGTACTAAACTAAAATCATAATGGATTCGAGACTTAAATTTAAAACAGAAACAATAAACCTGCTGCAAAACAGGTTAGGCAAAACTCTTGGAGACATTGGCTTAGGCAGAGACTTTATGAACAAAAGCTCAATAGCACGAGAACTAGCAGAAAGAATCAACAAATGGGATCTCATCCTCCTAAAAAGCTTCTGCACAGCAAAAGATACCACTGGCACCGCTGAAGGACAACCAACAACATGGGAAAAAATCTTTACTAGCTGTTTCTCAGACAAAGGGCTACTATCTATAATATATAAGGAACTTAAACAAATCAGTCCCCCCAAGTTTAAAGGCCCAATTCAAAAATGGGCATCTGAAATGAACAGACACTTCTCAGAGGCAGAAGTCAAAGCAGCCAAGAAGCATATGAAGAAATGTTCAACATCACTAGTCATTCAAGAGGTGCAGATGAAAACACACTGAGATTTCATCTCATTCAGCAAAGAATGCTGCTATTGCAGAGTCAATCAGGAATAAATGCTGGTGAGGCTGTGGGGAGAAAGAAACCCTCTCCACTGTTGGTGGGATTGTAGACTTGTACAACCATTGTGAAGATCAGTGTGGAGATTCCTCAGAAAACTAGGATTAGAGGTCCCATTTGACCCTGCTATTCCCCTGCTAGGAATATACCCAAAGGAATTCAAAGAGTCATATTGTAAAGACATATGACACCTATGTTCATAGCAGGTCAGTTTGCAATAACCCAATCTTGGAAACAACCCAGATGCCCATCAACTAGAGACTGGATAAAGAAGATGTATTTTTTTATGTAAAATGGAGTATTGCTCTGCCCTAAAGAATGACATGTTTCATTCATTTCTGTGCAAATGGATACACTTTGAGGACACACTAATAAGTGAAATAAATAGATCACAGATATGTAAATACTGTGTCTTCTCCTGGTATGAGAACCCATAGATGTAAATGAGTTCTAGAATGTATGATAGATTTTGTAAAGTAGGAAATATTCAAAGGGAATGTGGTGGAGGAATGTAATGAGGGGAAAGAATAAATATGATTTGGAAAGAAAAAGAAATAGCATGTGTATAAAGAGTGGGGGCTGTGGGTGGGTAGGGATATGGGTAAAAATGAGAATTAACTTCTGTCATATACTGGTACAACTTCCCCAATGTTGAGTGTGATTGTGAAGTGTATATAAAATGTACCAATAAAGAATTCAATTTTCTTTTTTAAAAAAAAAAGGATCAAATGGGCTGGAGATTTAGCTCAGTGGTTCTGGTGCCTACCTAGCAAGCCCAAGCTCTCTGGTTTGACCCCGGTAACCACATACCATACTGGGTGTGGTGACTCAGGTCCACCAGCAATCAGTACCACATATCACAGGCATGGTGGTTCATGCCTGTAATCCCAACACTAGGGAGGTAGAGGCAGGAGGACTGCTGAGTTCGAGGCTTACATGGACTATCTAGTGAGCTCAGGGCCAGCCTGAATACAAAGCAAGACCCTGTCTCAAAAAAAAAAAAAAAAAAGGCTCAAAGATCTAAGATGGAAGGGGGGACACACGTGTTGAAAACCATGATAAACACACACGATAAATGATAAACAAAAGATGCATAGACTAAGATTTGGTTTTAACTGGAACCAAAAGTCACATTTTCCTGGTCTTTGTTTTGTCTATTGCATGGCCATAGCCAGGCACGTTGTAGGTTCTCATAATCATGTGCGAAGCAGTGTTGCTCCCTGGGCTCCAGCATCAAAATGAAAAGAAGGATCTGGAATGTGTTTAAAGCACCTGAGGCCCTGGACCCCTCCCGCTGAGCCCCAGCAGGGAGCCCTGCCTCCGTGCGCCCTGATTTCACGGGTCACCTTCCCGCTGCTCCCCAACTCTGCTGGGCTCCAAGGTAGGTCATGCCCAGAGCGGGAAAACAGCAACAACTCCTGCCTTGTGTTCTGCGGCTAGGTGAGGACTGATTTCTCCTAATTATGAGTTGAAAATGAGAAGGTGCTTCCCTGCAATCCCCCAGGAAACAAAAATGTCACTATCCATTTCGTGTTCACACACAGCCCTCTGAGACTGCACAGAACATTCTCAAGGCTGATTTGGTGGGAGAAAATAAAACATAATAAAAAGCCCTGACATCGAGGAGCTTAGAGTTTAAGAGCAACCATCACTGAAGGCGTATCTGGCAGCTGCTGTCCCACACCACGCAGGTAACTAACTCCGACTTATTCTTCACCCTTAGGAAACAGTCAGGGTCCAGACAGGTGAATCAGCATGGCCTGGGCCACACAGTTAGTGAGCGAGAGCCCCATCTACGAGCCCAGCCTCATGGCTCTGAGTTCTGGGATTGCTCTTTACCACTGCAGCAAGCTGTCACCTCCAGCCTGCGGCAAGAGAC
The DNA here is from genome assembly GCA_004025085.1 of Thryonomys swinderianus. Taxonomy (NCBI): domain Eukaryota; kingdom Metazoa; phylum Chordata; class Mammalia; order Rodentia; family Thryonomyidae; genus Thryonomys; species Thryonomys swinderianus. The sequence continues at coordinate 7,539 of PVIC010030653.1, forward strand.
AGTACATACTGTATAAATGATAAATGAGGATACACAGCATTTCGGTCACTTCCCAGATGGGCAGAGGAAGAAATGCCTTGGAGAGGTTCACTATATTTTCCAATTTTTTTCAATAGGTAAAACATTTACAGAGTTTTTTAAAAAATCAATCAATAGAGATTCAGTGAAACATCTTTATTCCTTTCCTGTCCTCAATCAGCTCCCCGAAAAGATAACCACTTTATTGGATTTTAACATATCTTTTAGCATTCCATTTTTGCAAATACAAGCATTTATGAAGATATATTTTTAGTTTTCATTTTCACAAAAAAATACTTTACATACTGCTCTTTTCTCCATTTGCATTTTATCTACCTATTTATTTATTTAACTTTTTCTGACAGCGTCTCCCTATGTAGTGCAGGCTGGCCTTGAACTCACTATGCAGCCCAGGCTACCCTCAAACTCATGGCAATCCTCCTGCCTCAGCCTCCTGAGTGGATTAGGGACATGGGCTACCACAGCTGGCTTGCCATTTCATTTAACCAAAGACTTATGAGTCTTTCCACAATAGTACCTAAAGACCTTTTATATTATAATATAGTGCAGCTTAGCATTCCATTATGTTGACAAACTGTCATTTATTTAGCCAGTTCTATTGATGGACAAATGGATTCTTGCTGATCTTCTGCCATTAACAATAATGCTACAGTGAAACACTTGGACTCTATACCAGTTCACACATACGCCAATAGATATGTATGGGAAATTACCATAAGTGTGTGACTAGACCAAAAGATGCATGTGGCCAGGCATGTAACATGTCACCGTATGACACACTGTAAGTTCCACAGTCCAGGCTAAAGGACCTAGAGCTCAGGAGTCCAGCGTCAGGAGGAGGAAGGCTCCTCCTCCAGGAGAGAGGGGGCAGAGGGACCCCGTGGAATCCACTCTCCATGCACCTTTCTCTTCTGCCCAGGCCTCCAGCCAAAGGGCTGGTGCCTCTCACGCCTCACTCGATCCACCAGTTCCCACACCAGTGTCCCCCAGACACCCCTCACAGACGCACCCAGAAACAGTGCCTCTCCGGCCACCTTAACGAGCATGACTGAAGCAAGACTGGCTGACAGCTAAAGTGACCCCTCACCGAGGTGGAAGATGATATTTGCGTTCCCTCAGATTCACGTTCCCAGGTAGTTTCCCGGCACGGGCGGAAATGACCAGAGGAACTCTGTGAGGCTGACTGCGAAAGGGAAGCTCAGTCCGCTTGCACCACTGGTCTTGGTGCTGGGTGCTTAGTGTGCAAGAGCCCCGTGTAGACTCTTGCTTTCAAAGGCTGCCACTCTAACTACGGAGGGGCCACCATGCTCACCAGAGACTCAGCTCACAACTGGAAATAACCCTCTTACCTCTAGTAAGGCATTAGCTAGAAAGAACTACAACAGTAACAGGCCGAAAACATTCATTATTTATTTGTTAATTCTGCATTCTGATAAAATTTTTCTCTCCAGGGCCAGAGATTTAGCTCAGTGGTTCCAGTGCCTGCCTCGCAAGCGCAAGGCCCTAAATTCGATCCCAGTAACCACATACAAGGCTGGGCTTGGAGACTCATGCCCACCAACAATCAATACCACATACCACAGTGCTGGGTGTGGTGGCTCACGCCTGTCATCCCAGCACTCGGGAGGCATAGGCAGGAGGATTGCTGAGTTGGAGGCTTGCCTGGGCTACATAGTGAGCTCAGGGCCAGCCTGAACTACAAAGCGAGACCCTGTCTCAAAAAAAAAAAAAAAAAAAATTTCTCTCCAAGGAGGAAAGTAAAGAGTTATTAAAGGTCAGGTAGACACTGATTTCAGTTTGGGGATTCGTGCGCCTCCAACCGCGCTGATTCTATCCCAGGGAACAGCCCAGGGGATTTTCCCTATCGGCCCAAGCTTTCAAGTCTCCCAGGCAAAATGATAACCAAGTGCCAGGCGCAGGCTAAGCGGCCCGTCGGGGTGAGTCTCAGGGCAGTGCTGGGAGCACCATGGTGAGAGTATTTTCTCTTTCTCTGGTAAGTGTGAAATAAAATCATTTTTTTGTTACTATGAGGAAAGCCAGAGGGAAATACAGCTTTCTAAATTAAAAGAAACCTGGGCTCCAGCCCTGATGATGAGGAGCACCTGTGGATCTACCGAGGGTGGAACCCGGTTTATCTAGAGATGATTCAGCCCCACAAGCCAGTAACAGCCCGTAAGGGTTTAAGCAAATCTGAGCAATTTCTAGGGCTGCAAATCCGGAGTTGCTGTGCAAGGTTTCGGAGTGTTGCTGGTGCTGGGCTTGGTCCTGCTGGCACAGCCGTGTGAGGTGTTGTCTGCCACCCAGAAATGAGGACAATCTAGGCAGAGGACAGGGGGTAGGGCGGATTTGCCCCCTGCCTACTCTGCACTATCCTCTTCCTTTAAGCAAATAATCAGTCTGATTTATAACCCCACCCAGCCCCAGCTCAAGTCTCAATTAGCTGCATAAATTCAATTCCACTGTAATTTATTTTTTCTTTTTACCTAACCCTTGAGTTTATTCTAAATCGAAAATGCATCCTATTCCACATGGTCTGAGCTGACGTTGATGAAGCCAGACAGTTCCCTGGCTCACTTCAGAAGTATTATAGCTCCACTTTTGAAGAGGATCATGGGGCAAAGGCGGAAGGAAAAGAGGACCTAGCTTTCTGTGTTATCTATTGTTCAACAATTTAGCCACTCAAACACACTGTTGTGATCTCTGCGTCTGTGTGTGTCAGATCTTCCGATTACGGTCTCACAACCCAAGAGGTGGTGGCCAGGCCTCTGCCCTCATCTGAGATTCCGCTGGGGACTGTCCACTTCCAGCCTCGGGCAGCTGGCTGGCAGGGGCTGCAGGAGCTTTACCGTTTCGCCTTCAGCTTCTCCGGGCCGCCCGCTGACCCTGGTCACACGTGAATCCTCAACACAACTTCTTGCTTCTCAGCAGCGCGCAACTGCAGCGCCGTGGAAGCCCAGGGCACCCCCACCCGCAAGGCCGCGGCCAGGGCTACCCGGCGGGTGCATGTACCCCGAAACCCTCACTTCCTTGGGACTCTTCCCTCAGCCGAACTGCTCCCTGCCTCGGTGTCCTGTAGGGTCTCAGAAGTTCAGCGGTCTCCCCTCCCTCCACCCGGCCTCCGTCGCGTGGCCGTGGCTCCACCTGGCCCGTTCCTGCGGAGGCAGACAGGAAGGCGCCACGCCCACACCGCCTCCGTCGGCACACCCTGCGGCTGCTCAGCCACACCCCTACAGAGTCTTCTTTTGCCCAGCGCTCTGAGAAAGCATCTTGAGAAACCACACAGTTGCCCAGACTGGGCTGGAACCTGCAATCCTCTGGCCTCAATTCCCCAGAGCACTAAGATTACAGACACGAACCGCCATAGTAGGCCTAATTTTCTGCCTTAACTTCTGGCTTCTTTTCACTTAATAATTCTTGCTGGGCCAGAGATTTAGCTCAGTGGTTCCGGCGCCTGCCTCGCAAGCGCAAGCCCCTGAGTTCGATCCCAGTAACCACATACATTGCTGGGCGTGGTGGCTCACACCTATAATCCCAGCACTCAGGAGGCAGAGGCAGGAGGATTGCTGAGTTGGAGGCTTGCCTGGGCTACATAGTGAGCTGAGGGCCAGCCTGAACTACAAAGTGAAACCTTGTCTCAAAAAATAATAATAATAATAATTCCTGCTTCATTTCATTTCTCTCGTCAGATTTTACTGTGAACACTTAGGCAGACCCAAGCACGAAGCTGAGTGTCCCATTCCGTGGCTGGCAGGCTCCCCCACACACACACTATGTCCTTACAAAGTAGAACATGAGCACATTTCAGCCAAGATTTTTTTGCCTTTATAAAGGCACTTAATCAAAAGAATTGCCTTTCCTCCAGTTTCCAATAAAGTCCATCAGAGACCTCACCGGAACTGCCATTCCAGGCCATACTTCTACCAACACTCTCTTCATGATTATTTGTGTATTCGCTAGGAAGACAGACGCTTCCTCCACGGCTCACTTCTGAGCCCAACCAGAATCTCTTTTCACAGCTGAAACTCCCGACCATCTCAGCCCTTTCCAGCCTGCGCCTCAGAACTCTCCCAGCCTCTACCCGTTACCAACACCAAAGCCGATTTCACACTTTCAGGCGCTTGTCGCCACAGCCTGTTTCTCATTACTGACTTCTGCACTGCTCTGTTGGACCACTGTCACAAAATGACACAGGCTGGGTAGCTAAAGGAACAAACAGTTCTCACAGTTCTAGAAACCGGAAGTCTAAGGCCAGGATGTAGGCCTGCTCAGGCTGGGGTAAGAGGTCCCTTCCTAGTTTACAGAGCGCCACCTGATGGCCATGTGTTCAAATGACAAAGGAGAAGGTCTCATTACCTAATTACCTCTGCTGTGGTTTAGATCTGGTTAAGTGCAGCCGCCTAAAGGTTCTTTTGATTGAAAGTCGCTTGTGTGTCACTGAGAATGGAACCCAGGACCTTCACACTGAGCTACATATCTGGCTTTTGCTAAGTCTCTAAGTTGCCCAGGCTGGGCCTGAACTCGCCATCTTCTTGCCTCAGTCTCCCAAGCTCGGGAAATCCTGTCTGGCGTGGCAGAACCTTGCAGAGAGGAGGCCTGGAGGAACTCCGTGGGCCTCAGTAGGGCGTTCTCAGCAGGCTATTCCTGGAGGTTCTCCTGAGGCTGTTGCTGCAAAGCAAACAGGCCCCACACCCCCCACTCTCTATGCTCCTGGGCCGACCTGGGACCTCTCCCTTGCTGCTGTTCATCCCCTGCCCTGGCCACCTGCACCTCCCGGGGCGACCCCAGCCATGAACCTACACGGCACCCCAAACTGAACCTTTTTCCTCGTCGGCAGCATCCGGTGCTTCACAGCACAGTAGTGACAAGCAGCCGACTGTCGCTTCTCCCAAAGGGCCCCCCTCCTGACACCGCGGCCCTGGGCCTGTAGGATGTCGGGGAGACAAACACTCAGACTGTAACTCCGTGTTCATTCCTGCTGGTGTGTTCATCTGCGGGGGGCTTCTGAAGCAAAATGCCGGACAGAGCAGCTGACCAACTGAAATCTCCTCTCCCAGTCCTGGAGGCTGGCAGGACAAGACCAGCTGGCAGAGGGCCTGAGGCCCCTTCCCTTGGCTTGCAGATGGTCCTGTTTCGTGTGCCCAGGAGAGGGTGCTGCATCTCTCCTGGGTACCTCCTAAGATTCCAGAGTCCCAGGCCTGCTGGACTGCCAGGCCTTTGACCTCATAATTGCTCTTTACGAATCTTTTCTTTCCTTTTTTTTTTTTTTTTTAATACTAGATAGAACCTGGGGCGGCCCACCCGTGGGCCAGCACGGCTTCTCAGCTCCGCGCGGTGCTCAGGGCTGCGGCACAGGGATCTGGAGGACCCAAGTCAGGCTATGGCGACGTCACGCCCCTTCTCCACGTGGCGACGTTTATTTCGCCGCCAGCACGGCGCTCTCCTCGGGTCGCCTCCTCCTTCCAGTGCGTCTGGGCCGTTGCTGAGCACAGGATGACGCTTCCCCCTGGGCTGCCGCGCACGTTATTATAAATAAATTCCTTCGCCGGCCAACACACGCCAGGGGCCACCGTGGCCCTTGTCCACCTGCAGGAAGACTTGTCCCTCGTGTGGCCCCACGTCATACATAAAGAAAGGCTGTAGTCCCGTGCCGCGACAGGAGAAGACATACGCACAGTTTAATACCAGGGCTTTGTTTCCTCGAAAGCTCAACTTGAAACTGCGGTGGGTTCTGCTTTCAACAAGGTGGGGAGCCGCTCCAGGCATCTCTGCTACCCGAGCTGCTGAGGCAGGAGGATCTCAGGGTCAAGGCCAGCCTGGGCCACTCAGTGAGACGCCTGGCTGTTCGAAGAAGAGCACTCTGGGGCCTGTCAGCAACTGTGCAGTGTTTTGATTTCCCGCTTCCGGGGAAGCCCAAGAGAACCACTTGATTCCTCCAAGGGTTTCCCGCACATCAGAGCTCAGCTTTCAAGATGGAAATAAATCTGTTAAAGTTTTTGAATATCTCTTTGCCCTTGCCCTGACTGCTCCAAATCTGTCATCTGATGATTTTCAAATAAATAAGTTATTCTAACCAAGGCAAGACAGAGCCCTGTTTGCTATTCTTTCCCTGTTCCTTGTTTTCCGAGCAAGGTTGAATTTGATCTACCTGTGCAAAATATTTTTTTTCATTTCCGTACCTATCTTCTTATTTTCTATCATCCTGTGCACCTCTCCCCACATTTTCCTATCTTTTCTGTCGCTCTCTACAGACGAGGCAGCCTGGGGGAGGGGCGGGGCCGCCGTTTTTCTCACGCGACACGAGTGCCCTCTGGTGTCCACGGTGGTGAACAACGCAGCATGCAGGTGGATGGAGACTAGGCAAGCAAATGGGGGAAATCTACAGCAGTTCTCCATCTCTGGGCAAACACTGGGATGTTTAAATGAATAATTTATTAAACTGCAATTGTTTATTGACTGCCCTTTCATTATTTACTTTTGAGTTATTAAACACCCGCGCGCAGAGTGCCGGGGTTCGGGCCCAGGACAAAGGCAGGGCTGTCGCCCCCCACCCCCACCCCGCCTCTGTTCACACCAAACAGCTTCGATCTCCCATGTCAGGTCGGGGTCAAGCTACAGTTGTCCCGCGATGACTTTATCAATCCTCAGCTGATACACTCGAAATGGAAAAGATGCCTGCGCTGCCTCGTGCCTGCTTAAGGAGACAGCTGTTTGTGTAATGTTCTGTCTGCCCGGCACGGTCTGAAATGGGAGAGACGCTTTAATGCCTTTCATCAGTATTGACTCCTCACACCAGGGAAGAGCAGGACCCACCCAGGCTGTCCTCCCCCGCCCTGAAGGAGGAATGACCAGGACCTGCCGCTGGGGGTCGCCCTGCACCAGCGATGCGGTGGGGAGTTCTCAACAGGGACAGCCTCTCTCCGGACCCCAAGGCCAGCACCAGTCTGTGCCTATGGGCTCTGCTTTTAAACGATAAAGTTTAGCTGAGCCTTGTGGTGCAGGCCTGGGGAGCGCTCAGGAGGCAGAGGCAGGAGGATTGCTGAGTTCAAGGCTTGCCTGGGCTACATAGCACTCTGGGAGGCTGAGGCAGGAGGATCACAAGTCCAAATCCAATGTGGGCAATTTAGTGAGTTGGTGAGACCTCATCTCAAATAAAAAATAGAAAGAGCTAGTGCCAGGCGTGGTGGCTCACACCTATAATCCCTGCACTCAGGAAGCAGAGACAGGAGGATTGCTGAGTTCCAGGCTTGCCTGGGCCACATAGTGAGCTCAGAGCCAGCCTGGACTACAAAGCGAGACTGTATTAAAAAAAAAAAATAGAAAGAGCTAGGATGTAGCTCATGTCCTATCATGCAAATGTCCTAGGCTCAGTCACCAGTGCCACAAAAGCAAACAAATAGTACTAAATAAAATTAGAAATGTCACCAAATAATTCCTTTCCTCAAAATAAATATGACTTTTAAGGGCACTTGCACCTTGATACTCTCTCACAGCACTGGTATTTGTAGCTGGTGTGCAGAAAGTCCAGGCGAGACCAGGCTAGAGTCGGGGGCCAGTGAGGGACTCTACCAGCAAATGCGTGTACATCGAGGCATCGGCAAAGTCTGCAAAGGGCAGATCACTTGAATGGTCCGCAGCCCTCAGGGTGAAGTGAAGTCTGACCTGAACATGTCCTGCACTCATGAAGCTTCCATTTCCTTGTTCGTAAAATTAACTGATGTTTCTTCCTTCATAAAATCAAACACGAGTTCACCAAGGTCACACACAGAAAGCACTTAGCACAGTAGGGGACACTAAAGATGAGGTATAGATGCACATAGGACCCTTACCTTTCCATTTCTTGGTGTACTTTTTTTTTTTTTTGAGAGAGGGTCTCGCTTTGTAGTTCAGGCTGGCTCTGAGCTCACTATGTAGCCCAGGCAAGCCTCGAACTCAGCAATCCTCCTGTCTCTGCCTCCCGAGTGCTGGGATTACAGGCGTGAGCCACCACACCCGGCAACCTTTCCATTTCTATTCTCTTTTTTCCACCCTGAACACCTGATTGAAGAAAAGCATGCTTCCACTGTCAAGATTCTTAAATCCCATCTGCCTTCGTGTATTTATTCAACAAACATTTACAGAACCCAGATAGTCACTAGGCCTTAGCTATTCCAATATGAAAAGTAAAGCATGTCTCACCCTCTAGAAAGCAGCCTCGTTATCTAAGTAAGTCTGTCTGCCTCTGGCCCCACTGTTGCCCCTGGCTCAGTTGGTGTGGTACATGGTTGTGTGACATACACCAGGCTTACTTTGGGGAAGGCATTAGGAGTAAGGAAGAATTATAGTTTTCCTTCCATATAAACATATATTACAGGCTGGACGTGGTGGTGCATGCCTGTAATCCCAGCACTCAGGAGGCTGAGGCAGGAGGGTCCTCAGGAGTTTGAGGCCAGCCTGGGCTACATACTGAGGTCAAGGCCAGCCTGAACTACAAAGTGAGACCCTGTCTATTGCAAAGGAGCCCCACAGTGACTACTCTGAATTTAATATGTGTCCAAGGCCTGAAATTCCTCTCAAGACTAAGCTCCAAGAAGGAAAAGAAAATCTAAATGATACCATGGCCCTTGATAAGGCCCAGACCAATTCTGACCCCATGGTCTAGAAAGAACAGAGCTTCACAAAAAACTAGAGATAAGCCCCCGGACCCAGGGTCCCCTCGGGCTACTCCCATTTGCCTTCCGAGGCCTGCAGGGAGCAAGCCTCAGGGCTGCAGCTCAAAACCAGGGCCTCGCAGACCAGACAGGTCTCCTAAACCTGCACCCGCTGAGGAGGCAGAGGGAGAAGAAAGGAGGAGAAAGAGAGTGTGGAAGGAGGAGATTGAACTAAGGTCCCAACAGGGAAGACCTGGCAAGATACCTTTAGGATATGGAGAAACTCTTCCCATAATGTGTCTGTCCACCCTGCGCAGAATTCACAAAGAGCCGATGGCCGTAACCCCAAGCCCTCCTCAGTATTTTCATCTGAGGAATGGCGACCCCACGCTGGTAAGCGCTTTGACATCCCCCTCCTCCTTCCCCTGGCCGTTCAGAGGCTCCCGGGAGAGCCGTGAATGTCGGGAAGGCATCAGAAAAACGTGAGGTCAGAGAAAACGGCAGCCAAGTGCTGGAAAAGATACCTTCAAACAATCGCCGTGTCATCTTTTCGAAACTACATTTCTCCCACTGGACGAATGCGATTGTCTGACAGAAGCCTGAGCCCCTTCCCCGGCCGCTGCGAGGATCTGTTAAGGCAACAGGAAATGGAAAGTGAAGCTGGTGTGTGATGGATGTCAGTTAGCATTACTTTTTATGAAGCTCTTCTGGAAAGGCCTTGGGTACAGACAGCCACGGAACAAGGTAAGAACATAAATAAACCATCGCTTGCGTTCCGGGGTTATTTGCCTCAGCCCTTCTGTGAACTTGCTGAGACTCAGTGAGGTTATAAAAGAGACTCTCCCTCGACCGTCATTTGCATTCGTCACAGCACCAATACACGGAACAAAAGATGGGTGGCTTTTGTCTTCTCCCAGACGGATGACTTAGGGATTCGCCCCCACTTGCTGGGGAGGGAGAAGGAATACCCAAGCCACCCTGGCCTCAGTTTGAGTTTCATCGCACTTTTATGGTTGATTTTGTTCTGCTTCAGGAAGTCAGCGAGGCCAGGACCCTCCACAGGCTGCCTTGCTTATGATAAACCGCGCTGATCTGCGTGTCACCAGGGGGACGTTTAGTAACAAAACACAGGCTTCCAAACAAGCGATAATGGTGCCTTATGCTTGCGTGGTGTCTTTTTTTCTAGAAACTTCTTCAAGCGTTTCACAAACTTGTCTAAAGAGTCCCTCGCCGGTCGTTGGAATGCAGTGGCATCTAGGGTAGGATAAAGGCAGCTGCTCTGCCTTTATTCTTTATGCTTGGAGGAGGAATGCATGCTTCCGCCATCCTCCGATTTCCCCCCTTTTGCAGGGCATTTGTATGTGCGGGCGGGGAGCGTCTGGTGGGCCGGGAGCGCAGGACTGCTCCCGCGGAAGCGAGCTGTGGACGACACACCGCCCAGACTCGGCTCAGGCGGGCCGACCCAGGCGCCCGTAGGGTGGACGCCCGAGAGCCGGCGGGGCTGGGGCCTGGGCGCAGAGGGGACGCGTTCATTGCTGTCATGTGTTAACTACACAAGGGCTCAGGCCTTATCTGCACCAGCTGGCAGACCTCCAGTCGTTTCCTCCTCGCCAAAGGCCTGAACCCTCGACCGTGGCCCAGGCCCGGCCAAGACAACCAGGCCTGCAGAGGGGACCCCCCCCCACTTCCCTCTACCTGAGCTGCGCCCCAGCCTCACCCTGTCCTGAGGCCCGCTACACGGAGGCAGAGACAGGAAACGCGAAGACCTCGAAGCCTGCCCTAGAGCACTCCAAACTCCCACAGCAAGACGTGCGCTCCTCAGACCTGCGGCGTGAGCGGCAGAGCCCTCCCTCCCTCGGAGCCCACTGAGGGTCAGCTGTGGGGGCGCCTCTCGCGCACGGGGCCCTCGCAGAGCGAACCGCAGCGGGTAGAGACGCGGCACCAGGACGCAGCACCCGCAGTGTGCTCTGGCGGGCCCTGGGCAGCGCCCCGGAGCCTCTGCCGGCGGCCTGTGGATCGCTCCACCCTGGGCCCCAGCCCGGAGCCGCCGCTTTCCCGTCGGGTCCGGTGTGAGCCGCTCATTCTGAGAGTGCTGCGGCCCAGAAAACGCGGCCCTGTCCCTCCCAGCACGCGTCCTGTCCCGTCCTTCGTTAGCCACACACAAGAGCCCAGGAACCTGCCGCGACCCTGTCCCTCGCGGAAGCGCAGCCACCAGCGAGATCAGTGTGAGGTCTTCCTGGGCCGAGGTAGCTTGTTTTAGGAATGGCTCGCCAAGGACACACATTCCAGACCCTTCTCACCTCAAACGACTGACTCGTGACAGGCCACGATCAGTGATAAGGTTTACTTGAAGAGTGATGGATGAAGAGTAAGGAGCCAGCGGCCCTGCTGAGTGAACTTGAGCCAAACAAGAGAGGGAAAGAGAAAAGAAAAACAGAAGTACACCCCGGACTGAAGGACACGGGGCGGGCTACCATAAAAGAGACACCATGGCGGGTACAGTGGAAGACATGTGTTCACATGTGCTCACACCACCCCTCACCACCCTCTGGCATGCAGCCCTTGTCACACACTATGCACAGAGTTCAGGTTGGGCCCACAGTGCTTGGACATTCACTGTGACTCCCGGAAGCCCCAGCCCCTACGATTTCCTTCAAAACAAGCTTTTCTTAAAGGAAGTTACTTGCATTGTAACCAATAAGAATAGCTATCCTGGCCTTGATTTTTGTTTTTGTTTGTTTTGTTTATTCGGTTATTTTCTTCTTTGTTTTCAGTACTCAGAATTGAACCAAAGGCCTTTGCACTGAGCTAAATTCCCAGACTTTTTCTTTCTTTTTTTTTTTTTTTTTTTTTTTTTTTTTTTTTTTTTTTTTTTTTTTTTTTTTTTTTTTTAGATAGGATGTCACTAAGTTGCCCAGGCTGCACTCAAACCTGCACCTGTCCCACCTCAGCCTCCCAGAGCACTGGGATTGCAGCCGCTCACCACCCTGTCTAGCCATCGTGTCCTTTCTCATTCAAATCACACTCGTGTCAGGCACCTGGTACAGATCAGTCTGGCGTGTACCTCAAAGGCCCTGTGTTAAAGGTCTGGATCGAGGGTGGTGCTACCAGGTGGTAATGGAATCTCTGAGAGGCTGAGTCCAAAGACTTTATGTCACTTGGGACCCTTGGAGGAGGCAGGGGACTCCAATCCCTTCCTGTTCCTGGCCCTGAGGTGAGCAGCTTTGCTCTGCCTTGCCCCCCTCCTCCCTTAACTATGTGTCACTTTGCCACAAACTCAAAACAACAAGGCCAACAAACCCTGGACTAAAACTACCAAAATTTTTCTCTTTATAAATTGATTTATCTGAGGTACTTGTTATAGCAATGGAAAGCTCACTCATACACTAATCACACTGAAAATGATGACATTAGAGGGGCAAAAACAGGATAATGCATAATCCCTTTTCAGTTTCTGCAGTAAACAAAAGATAGAAGATCAGTAGAATGCGTCACCTCAGATCAGATTTTTACATGGACTGGGAAAAACAATGTTAGTTGCTGGTCATTTTAAAAACTTTTATAAAACATAAGAAAAATATAAACATCTCACCAAAGAATAGAATTAGGACACAAATAGGTACATTACAAAACAACTTCCAACAATCAACAATAAACATAGTAAAATATTTTATATAATAATAAAAAACTTAAATAACAGTGACAATTTTCTTCCTCGAAGCTTGGAAAAGATGAAAACATCAGCATCTACCACAAGCCTGAGGTAAAAAAAACAATGAGGATAATTTGAATATAAAGATCAAAATATTAAATAAAAATAACTCATTAGGGCCGGGGATTTATCTCAAGTGGTACTGTGTCTGCCTTGCAAGAACAAGGGCCTGAGTTCAGTCCCTGATACCGCAAAAAAAAAAAAAAACTGATAATAATAACTCAGCAATGACATTACTAGAAATCTACTAAGAAGACCACAGGGCATCTGTAAGTGTGAACTTGAAGGTACTCATTACAAAATTATTTTGAGTAGCTAAAAATTACAATAGCATAAATGTCCACCCATAGGTGCTATGGTCTAAATGTCTATGTTCCCCAAAATTCATATGTCGAAATTCTAATCCCCAAGATGATCCCATTAGCAAGTGGGGCCTTATGGTGGTGATCAGGTTACTGAATGGAACCACCAAAATTTATAAGATAGACTCAGTCCCTCCTGTGATGTGGGAAAAGGCAAGAAGGAGCCATCTATGAAGCAGAAACAGCTCTCACCGGACACTGAATCTTGTGCCTTGATCTTGTGCATTCAGTCTCCAAGACTCGCAAGCCATTTACACTATGGTATTTTGTTATATTAGCCTGAACAGACGGAGGCAATAGGTTAAATCAATTGTGATACATCACTCATGGGTTGTTAACAAAGACGTGGCTACTGTGACAGTTCGCTGTGTCAGCTTGAGTAAGGAGCACCCATGTAGTTGGCTCAGCACAGCTCTGGGAGCAGGGGGACCTACCGGGGACCCCTGGGGAAGACTATCCCCAGAATGGCACGAAAGGGAAGTGAAGAAGGAAGGCTCGCTCTGTCTCTCTGGAGGAGCCCCAGTCCTGGCCTTCACCTCGGACATCAGCTCCTGACACGGACTCGCACGAGACACTACAGCGAGCTCCAGGCTTCGGCGGGACCCTTCAACTCTCCAGACACAGGCAGAGCCTCTGCGCTCTGCCACACCCGCCGCGGTGGGCGGCACCCTGAGCCACTCTTGCAAACCCTCGATGTTGATGCATATCCGTTCTACCTGTTTCTCTAGTGAGCCCAGCCTGCCCCAGATACCTTCGTAATGCAAGCATGGAAATAGTTGGCAACATACTGTGAATTTTTAAAAGCGAATTTTAGGACAAAGAGTGAGCCCATGTGGGAACACATGAATGTATAAAAGCTTATCTATTCCTATACTTTTTTTTAAAAGAGATCATGTTTTAGGGTTAACTTTGGATGGTGGAATTAATTATTGGGAAATGACTAAATGAGACTATTTTTTATTTCATGTACTCTAATATTTAAAAATTTTTCAAGAGGAAAATATAAAATAATAAAACCAAATATTCTGGAAGTATATGTATATAAAGAAGTGTTAAGATAATATGTTTAAAAATTTATTACAAATCTGGACAATAGAATATTAAATAGTCATTAGATCTACACATACTGACCTCAAAATACAGTTGCAACATACATGTCTACAAGAAGAAAGAAGGTTATGGAACAAAACATGCAACACAATCACTTTTTTATGAAATTTTGTATCTGTTGAGAGAAGGAAGTCAGCTATCTGGAAAGATGTGCATCAAATATTAATAGTAGTTATCTCTGGGTAGTGGTACTTGTGTGATTTTTTTTTTTTTTTGCTTTCTTCTTCATGCTTTGTTATACAATTTTTATGAGTATGTACTCTTTTTGTAAATCAGAAAAAAATCAAAACTCTTTTTTCCATTTTGAATGTTTTAATATGCACTCAAAGAGAAGAGGAAGGAAGTTCCACAAAATGAATAAAAAGAAATGTCTTCCTGATTCCCAGTAGTATCCTTCAGGTCAACA
>PVIC010030654.1:6903-21862 GCA_004025085.1 Thryonomys swinderianus
CCCTTTTTTTTTTTTTTTTTTTTTAAGACAGGGTCTCGTTTTGTAGTTCAAACTGGCCCTGCGCTCACTATGCAGGCCAGGCAGACCTTGAACTCAGCAATCCTCCTGCCTCTGCCTCCCGAGAGTTGGGATGACAGACGTGAGTCACCACGCCCAGCATTGTATGTGGTTACTGGGATCGAACTCAGGGCCTTGCGCTTGCGAGGCAAGCGCGGGAACCACTGAGCTAAATCTCCAGCCCTCACACCCGCTCTGATGGGCCCACACACAGCGAGAGGTGGCCACCTGGATGGCCCTGGAGCAGCTGAACGGCGCCCGCTCAGCCCTGTCGTGCCCTCGAGTAGGCTGCAGGTGGAAGGAGGCTTGGTGTGCACAATGGAGCGAAATGCTGCAAAGTTTAGTGGCCAGTCTTAAAGCTTTGGAATCAAAAGTATGGTAGCTTTTAAAAGAGCATTTCTTTTAGTATTTTTGTTTTTATAACCTCTTTGTTCTAAAGTGACGTAGCATAACTCTAATAAAAAATCATAAGGTATTAATAGCAGCCAACCGGTTCATGTCAAGATGTTCCATTTTTATTGCCAGTGAAAACCTGTAGGGTGTAAGTCACAGAGTCGGCGCCTGTCACTATACGTGGCCACGAGCAGTTTGTGAGCTTTGGTCACCAATGTTTGCCCTGGGGAAGAGATGGGGACCGCAGCGACCCCCGACTTTCTTCATACACCAGTGTGTGCCCGGGGGCTCCTCATGTCACGATCCAGACCTCAGTGTGTGCGTTGTCCCTTTCATTGTTCATTCCTGGACTGGGGCCTCTGCGGTGGGATCGACCCGACCACAGGGCTCTGCACGGGGGACAGGCCTGAGGGTCCCAGCAGCCCCGGGGCCTGTCCCATGGGCGGCTGTTTTAAGAGGTTTCATTCCCTAAACTGCATTTTAGTAACTTTCCTGAAATTTTTTTTACTGTGTGTTTCTAGTGGCACAGTAGAGATGTGATTTTTCGGACTCAGAATTAAGGTCAAATTAAAAGAGAGAAAAGGGCCAATCAGCGCAAATAATTTCGAGAGACTTATTTATTACACTGTGTCTACTCAGGCTTGGCTGCTGGGTGGTACCTTGTTCTGAGTCTGACTCATAAAGGCAAACTTTTCCCAAGATTGTGTAATCCCACACTGTACGACGTTTTCTCTTATCTTGCTGATTCTGCCGCTGATACCCGTCTACCACAAAGGTCAAGAGAACCCTTACTGACTGCTGGCTTTTTCCAGGGACCTTGACTCTTTCTCCTGATACTCCGGGACTTACAACCCGGCGGTAGGTGGGTAAGTGCCGTGTTCTTACTGGAGGCTCAAACCTTGCATTTCCTTATCAGTTTAGTTCTTGGAGATTCTGAAGCGACTGGAGAACACGGAAGGGCAAGGTATGAAGTTCAAGCTACTCTCTAAGAGTAACACTGGGTCTCTCTGGCATCAGATTCTGCCAGCAAAGTCCTTGGCACTGCTTTCAACCCAACACCCAGGAACATACCTGTGGTGGAACAGACTGGATTTTCTACGCCCTGCCGGAGGCAGGACAGCACTGTGGGCGTCTGAGGAACGGGGTGGATTTGGGCTTTGGCTCATTCTGGAAACGACTGACCTCCAGATGGGTGGCACTTTACGAGGGGCTTGACGCGACTCTGGTGGGAATAAAGATAGAACCACAGTAGGTCAAGGAGCGGTGCCTCGTTCTAGCCCAGAGAGGGGACGCCGCGCGTTTCAGCAGCTGCCCGTGACCTTGTTTGTAATCTAACTCTGGGTCTTCCAGTGTTCCTGCCGGTGTTGACGTCCTGTGAGACTGTTTATGTCTCACAAGAGAACAGGCTCTAGCTGTGACCCTCAGAGTGGTTTCTGTAAACCACAGATTACTTTTTTCTCACCCTTGGAGATTCTCCAGTCCACTAACAGTATTCCTCTTTAAAAGTTCTGATTCACCAAAAATTTCGAAGTATCAAATAGTTACAAATAAGACAACTTGTGTTTCTACGATGTGTACATAAAACTGATGGAATTTTATTTATTTGTGAGCTCGTGTAATTTTCTCTCAATGAAATGTACAACTCCTTCCTCACCCAATTCCATCCCAGCACCGCGGATCGAACCCAGGACCTTTCGCTTGCCAGGCAGGAGCACTGAGCCACATCCCTGCCCCCAAGTGTCTAATTTCTACGTGTAATTTCGGCCATTGAAGACAGAGCCACCATTCTTGCTCTCAGGGGGTTGGAAAGGTTGCTGTCCAGTCTTTGTCTCTCCAGGCTGCCGTAAAAAAAATACTGTAAAGTAGGTGTCTTAAAAATTGCGAGTGTTTCCTTCTCACAGCTCTGGAGGGAGGGGTCCAAGACACACCTGCCCACCCTAGGCCCCAGGAGTGGCACACCCTGACGGGAGGGTCGAGCGCATGCCCCTGGGGCCTCCCCGTGAGTGCTGCCCAGCCTAACACCCTCTGCCTGTTCCTCAGTCACTCAAGGCTCTTACTCCATGATCCTCCAGCGCAGGGCCTAAAGAACCCTTCTCCACCCTGCCCTCAGCCTTTCCTACTGGGGATGGTTCAGCTTATAGTTTTTTGATCTAATAATGGTTTCAAAACAGTAGATATTCAGTAGAAAGCATACTTCAAATTCTGAGTTTTTGGCTGTTTTTATAAGTTGACACAATGCCCTGGGCTAGGGTTGTTTGGTGAGATACGCTCTTGGAAGGCTAGGAAGCAGCACCGAGTGCCAGCCTGCAGGAAGCCTGGCCATCAGCAGGGGAAACAGTTTGAGGCCGCTCTTGTCCTGGTCAGCAAATCAGATCTTTCAGGTGCATTGTCTACTGGACACAACCTTACTATAAGTCAAGCAGCACCTGTAGTTTGTGGAGGAATGTCTCTCAAGGGCAGGACTGAGTGCTGCCGTCTCTACAGCCTAGAGGTCTGCCTGCGGTAAGGCGTGGATAAGGAAGGAGACAGGAAGAAGAAAACAGGGCCTTGAATGTGGGCCTTGAATCGGTCAGAGGGCCTGAGCCTGGGTGGGGCAGACTAAAACGAGCTGTGGGAACAGAAGGAGGTTTTGGCTAGTTGTGCCACTGGCCTGTGGTTGCGAGTTTGAATTTTATTCCAACCCAAGACAATGTACTTATGGGTTCCACAGGACAGTGATCCACAGGCTTTCCTGGCTGCTGGGGCGGGGTCAGGGCAGGGACTCAGGGAGAAAGTGTCTCAAAAGACAGAAGGGGCGGAAGGTGCTCACTACAGAAACAGCCATCATTACAGAATGCACTTTCAGTACTGTTTTTTTTTTTGCTTTTTGGAGACAGGGTCTCGCTTTGTAGTTCAGGCTGGCCCCGAGCTCACTATGGAGCCCAGGCAAGCTGCTGTGAAGTCAGCAATCCTCCCGTCCCTGCCTCCCGAGTGCTGGGATGACAGGCGTGAGCCACCACGTCCGGCATTGTGGTATGCGGTGTTGATTGTTGATGGGCGTGTCTCCACGCCCAGCATTGTATGTGGTTACCGGGGATCGAACTCAGGTCCTTGTGCTTGCGAGGCAGGCGCCGGAACCACTGAGCTAACCCTCCGGCCCTACTGTTTTGTTTGTTTGTTTGTTTCCTTTGTGAGACAGGGTCTCACTTTGTAGTCCAGGCTGGCTCTGAGCTCACTATGGAGCCCAGGCAAGCCTCGAACTCAGCCATCCTCCTGCCTCTGCCTCCCGAGTGCTGGGATGACAGGCGGGAGCCACCACGCCCAGCAGTACTGTTTTAAATAGATGCTGCTCTCCTGCCTTAGAGGAGGATGGTGGCAAGAGAAGTGACAGACTTAGAGACCGAGTCTGTCTGAACACGCCCTTCCTTCTCAACCGTCCATCTTAGGTCTATGGATTCTGTCAATTCTTCCACGTGTTACTAAGCCATTAGGACTGTTCTTGGCAAAACCGGGGCCAGAGTCCTTTCTCCAGCATCGAGCCGCTCCTCGGGCTTAACATTTCCTGTGTGGCTGTTTAACCAGCGGAGGGGCTTCCGAGCCGCGTGATTCTCTCTTCCCTGCCTCGGTCCGCGTACAGGGCGCCACAGACACGCTATGAAACGTGCGCCGAAGCCAAGCGTCGTTCAGTGTATCCCGCTCCCTCTGGCCACCGCCTAATTAGCTCGTTTAAAAAAAGGAAACTAGGTTAATCTAATGTGGACGTTGAGGCCCCTGTGCTGGCTTCTCCAGGTAAGTGGCTTCTTCTGCGAGTGTTCAGAAACCATCCATCCTATAAGTTTCTCTAAATTTTTATTTTTAGTCAACAAAGACATTTTCAAATACCAATGGATTTAATCCCATGTAAGAATTGTTTTTCACTTTTACAGACTACAAAGCTAAGGCACAGAGAGAGGTGAAGTCACCTGCCAGGGCCAGGGCGTTAATAAATGCCAAAGCCGCCCCACGCCAGTCGTTTGGCTGGAGAACAGAGGCTGATAAGCACCAAGCTCGTTTTCTTCTCTGCTTTGCGATTTGGGGAGTTCCCTGTTTCTTCGTTCTCTGTGTTCTGCCTCTGAGGATACTGAGAAAAAACAACTCTAACTCAGTGTCTCCCGACTACACGATCACAGCACAGACCACTTGTGCCCACCCGCGAGCAAGCAGTTCTGAGCCAGAGCCAGATGGGCATCTCCTGGTTCCCCTCCGTCCTGACGCTGCCCGCCTGGAGACCTGTCACGCTGATAGCCCAAGTGCTCCCACCAGGGGTCAGGGTTCGGGCCCAGGACTTCCATGTTCACGAAGGGCAACTTCAAGCCCCAGTTTCGCCTGCGCTCCTGACCGGCTAGAAATCAGGATTCCTGCAGCCTCCTTGAGTTCAAAAATGAGCAGCTCGTGAAACTCAGGGAAAGACGTTATTTGGTTATTGAGGGTCTTACAAAGACGCAAATGATGAGATGTGTGGGGAGGGGGTGAAGAGGAAAGGGGGCGGGGAAGGTGGAGGTGGGAGGAGGGTGGGAAGGCTGGGGCGCACCTCAGGGCTAGGGCCCTGGTCTCTATCCCCTCCTCCTTCCTCCTCCTCCTGTGCTTCCCCTCCTCCTCCTCCTCCTCCTCCTCCTCCTCCGCCTCCCTCCTCTGCCTCACAGTCGCATGAGACACAAGCTTTCGCTGACCTGCCCAGGCTGAGCTCCAGCTCACAATCGGCCTGCTCAACCCCACAGCATGCTGGGATGAGATGGTGTTATAGTAGAGACAAATCAATAGTGCATCTTATGTTTAGATTTTAAACCAAAGCAAAAGTATAGGTAAATTAAAGCAAGTGTCCTGTCACGGTCAGGACCACCTTTGTGCCAACTTTATGTTTCTGAGTTAGGAAAATTCTCTTTCCTACCCATTTATCTTCACTAGGATGCCTCTTTTTCCCATCCCTAGGAATACACATTATGTGTCATTTTTATATTAAGCGCCAGATCTTTCTTGTTTGATCTTTAAAGTCTCGGCCTTCCCACTGTTGACTGAAATGGAGAGTCCCATGTGTATATATTGACCTTCATCCTTCTCCAGGGATGCTTCAGGCTTCCCACAGAGTAATCATGTGTCCTGTCAGGGAACTACACCACACTGCTGATAACCATTCTGTTGTTAATTAGTCATAGTTCAAACTTAGCGTTATCTCTTTGGACTGTTTTGGCCACGTCATGGAACGAGAGAAGTACTGTCAATATTGAGAATATCTCATGTTGCGGCTCCTTTATGCACCTTTAAGAAAGAATTGGCCTCCCTTTCTCTTAGTGCCCTCCTGGATGCATTTTAAGGCTGATGAATCTGTAAGGGAAAAGATTCTAAACTCATTCTTGTTGTTTTTTTAACTTAAAAAATAAATTAATGCCGGACGTGGTGGTTCACGCCTGTCATCCCAGCACTCGGGAGGCAGAGACAGGAGGATTGCTGAGTTCGCGGCGGCTTGCCTGGGCTACATAGTGAGCTCAGGGCCAGCCTGAACTACAACGCGAGACCCTGTCTCAAAAAGCAAAAAAAAAAAAAAATTAATTATTTTTGCAGCATATTAAGACAACTATCAATACTGACTGTGTAATATGGGACAATTACAAGGAAAATCATATACTAGTATTTTGCATAACCAGAATTATAAGACAAAATTTAAAGACATATAAGAGTAAATCTGAGACTTAATTTTTACAAGCATTAATCTTAGTCAAGATAGTAGAGAACACAACAAATTATTTTGACAAATTTAAAATCTCTTAAAAAATGTTTGCTTGCCGGGCTTGGTGGCTCAGGCCCAGGCCCGTCATCCCAGCACTCAGGAGGCAGAGGCAGGAGGATTGCTGAGTTCGAGGCTTGTCTGGGCTGCATAGTGAGCTCAGGGGCAGCCTGAACTACAAAGCGAGACCCTGTCTCAGAAAAATAAGAAAAGTTTTGCTATAAATAGTATGAAGAATAGATCAACATCCTAAGCTTACTGTTTTACTTTTAAACTTTCTTTTTACTAGTACATATTTGTCTAATACTGACTTAACTAACATATTTGTCAATATTGATGGCATTCATTATAGGGAATTTGCAGGAATATGCAGGAATATTATAATTCTCCTTTCTCCTCCCTCCCTTCCCCCCTTTCCCTCTCCCCATTTGTAAAAGTTTTGTTTCCGTGTCCTCCTTGCATTACTTTTTCTTTTCTCCTCCCCTCCCCCTTCCCACCTGAACGTGTGCTGGCGTCCCAGCATGCCTCCCGCACTGTGCTCCCAAGAGCCCTCCGGGTGCCTCACACAAGAGAAACAGTGCTGTATCTAAACTCGTGTGCGCTTTATTTCACTAACGATGACAGCTGTGAGGCGCATCCATTTCCCTACAGATGACTCCAGTGTGTCGCCCTTTATGGCCAGCAGTACTCCTTTGTATGGAAATACCGCGTTTTCTTTGACCGTTCATCATCTGATGGACATGTGCTGTTTCTACGGTTTAGCTGTTTCAAATTGTGCTGCCACGGGCGTGGGTGTGCATACATCAGTGTGGTGAGCTGCTCTTAACTCTTGGGAAGATACGTACAAGGGAACAGGTAGCTCAAATGACACTTCTGGTGTTAGTGTCTTGAGAACTCTCCACACTGATTTCATAGTGGTTGTATCAATTTACATCCCCACAAGCAATGGAGAAAGCTTTCTCTTTTCATAGTCTTAGCAGCCTTTATCATTGGTTGATTTCTTAATGATAGCCATTCTTTTTAAGTGAGATGGAATCTCAGTATTGTTTTAATTTACATTTCTAAAATGATCAATGACTTTGAGCATTTTTATGTATTTCTTTGCTATTTATATTTCTTCATCTGAGAATATCTGTTTATTTCAGATGGTCATATTTGGATTGGTTCTTTAAATTTCAGGGATCCGATTTTTTATTTAGTTCTTTATATATTCTAGATGTAAGAATTTTTATTTTGTGGGCTCTCTCTTCACTCTGTTAGTGGTTTCTTTTGCTGTACAAATTCTTTTTAATTTGATGTGATCCCTATCATCAGTCTTTGTAATATTTCCCATGTAATTGGGGTTTTGGCCATAAATTCTCTCCTTACACCTATGCCTTCTAGACTTTCACCTCTACCATCTTCCAACAAATTGCTTCTATTTTTATATTTAGGACTTTCAATTTTATTTTAGTTTAGTGCATGGTGAGAAATATGGGTCTAGGGTCCATTTTTAGCGCGTAGCAAGCCAGTTTTCCCAGTACCTTTAATTAAGGAAGCTCTTTCTTCTACTGAAGGGGTCCTTTCCCCTTGTCCGAGAGAACGTAGCTGTGTTTGGAGTGGCTGCTGGGTCTTCGTTCTGTTCGACTGACCCGCAGCTGTGGGATTTTTTGTTCTGCTCTGTTTTTTGCCAGTTCAGTGCTGTTTTCGTCATGGCAGCTCTGCAGTAGGATTTTAAACTGGGGATTGCGATGCCCCTGCCTTGCTCTTATTGCCCATACTTGTTTTTACTACTCTAGATCTCTTTTGGTTCCAAATAAATTTTAGGATTGTTTTCTCTAGTTTTGTGAAGCATGCAGTTGGGATTTTTATTGAAATTGCATTAAATCTGTATAATAATTTTGGAAATATAAGCATTTTCACTATATTAGTTCTGCTTATGCAAGAAAAAGGGATAGCTTTCCATTCTCTGATGTGATCTCCAGTCTCCTATCTCAGAATACTGTAGTTTTTTCACAATGTAAAGACCTTTTACTTCATTAATCTGATTGCACAGCATTTTATTTGTCTTGATTTCATTGTGAAAGGTGTTGCTTTCCTAATTTCTCTCAGTGATTTTGTTATCTGTGTACAGGAAGGCTACTGATTTTTGAGCTGCTGGGCAACCCTACAGGATGCAAGCCACGCTTTATATCCCGTTACACTACTGATTTTAGTTATTAAATCTAGGAGTCTTTTGGTGGAGTATTTGGAGTCTTCTATGCAGAGTATCATGTTATTAAATTATAATGATAATTTAACTTCTTTCCCCTATCCTTATTTCTACACTTGATCTTAGCCAAAAGGCCGAGAAGCGATCCCCTATCCTTATTTCTTTCCCTTGTCTATTTCCTCTGGCTAATGTTTCCAGAACTATATTGAACAAGAGTGGTGACAGTGGGCCTCCGTGACTTGTTCCTGATTTTAAAGTGAAAGGTTTCAGTTTTTGTTCGTTTAGTATGATGTCGGTTCTTGGTTTGTCATAGATGGCTTTTATCATATTGAGATAAAGACCTTCTATTACAATTTTCTGCAAGATTTTATCTTTTTAGAGATCTTAAAAACTTTCTTGACTCCATTAGGAATTCCATGCTGGCTGCTGGTGAAAGACCTGACTGCGGCAGCTGGAGGGAACCTGTGTATGTCCTCCTGCCATATGAAGCGTGGCTTGCATCCTGTAGGGTTGCCCGGCAGCTCCACAGTTACGAGGCTTTTCCACCTTACCATCCTGTGTGGACGAATTCACTCAAGTCAAACGATTGCAGCTGGGCTCGAGCTGGCACAGCATGTTACAAGCAGAGGGAGAGAGGGGAGGGGAGCCCGTGGCCTTCCCGGAAGCCCTGCTCAGTGTACTCAGACCTCCGCCTCTGGTTGCCACGTTCGCAGGGCCCAGGAGCCCCAAGTACTTCGTCCGGTTTACTGTCCGGCGTTCTGGCATTAAGATGCCACTTTAATGGCAGGGTCATTAAGTGTAAGTGAAAATCTGAACACAACATCAACGGTCACCTGAAGTTGAAGAAAGTAAAATTGAGCGCGTGGTGTGTAAGTCAAGAGCAAACTGAAAGATAGGAAATAGGGAGGTAGGTCTTTAGCAAAAGGAAAGGGGACCAAGAGAGAGGGAATGAAGGAGAAGGAAATGAAAAAAGAATTAGGATGTGTTATGTACATGTATCCACTCCCAGGGGAATATAATCATTATGCTCTAGAAACATGCACTAATATAAAAATTGAAAAATAAAGTTAAGCAGGGTTCTGCTGTGGCTATAGCTGGTGATAAAGTATATGCTTAGCTTGCTGGAGTGTGTGCGTGGAGTCATCAGTTTCACTGTTCAGGGGAAATTTTTTTTCTTGGTAGCTTGGAAAATAGCTAACCAGCAGGATCAAAGTAGTTTTGCTACACAGTACTAGGAAACCCAACTCCTGCGGGAGAACTGTCACCTGAAAGGAGTTACTCTGGAGGCCAGAGATAAGGTGTAAATACCTGAACAACAAGGGCCATTAAGAGCCTGGCAGTCTCAGATCCGGAAAAGAGCTGCTAATGCTTTTAGCATTAAGATGAAGAAACAGTTTATGTATATATGATCTCACAATCCCTCTTATCAGTCTGAGGTACTACCGTGCTCATTTTACAGAAGAAGAGCTGGACATCCAGTGCTTCGTTCGAGTTGAACTGGGATTTTTTTTTTTTTTTTTGCTTTTTTTTTGAGACAGTGTCTCGCTTTGTAGTTCAGGCTGGCCCTGAGCTCACTATGGTGCCCAGGCAAGCCGCCGCGAACTCAGCAATCCTCCTGTCTCTGCCTCCCGAGTGCTGGGATGACAGGTGTGAGCCGCCACGTCCGGCATTGTGGTGTGCGGTGTTGATTGTTGGTGGGCGTGAGTCTCCACGCCCAACATTCTATGTGGTTACAGGGATCGAACTCAGGACCTTGCGCTTGCGCGGCAGGCGCTGGAACCACTGAGCTAACCCTCCGGCCCTGAACTGGGGGGATTTTTAACTTACAGGAACCCTGGCTTCAGAGTTCCTGATCTTACCCATTGAACTACGCATCCCATTAACTATGTGAAGGACGTGGTAATTTTAAATTGACTTAGTCAGACTAGTTCTGAAATGAAACTGCAACTAGAACTCTATTCGCCTTTATTTTCGAGGGTAGGTCCAACGTAATGAGATTGCATATATCAGTAAGTAAAATAACTACACTGAACAACAGCGTAGTAGGAGGTAGAAGTATCCCGGCCTCTCCAGCCGAGTCAGCCAGTCGGCGGCCTGTACCATCCCTTCAGCCCAAATTCCTGGCATCAGGCAGCACGCGATGCTGTCACCTGAGGACGGGTGCTGGGGTAGCGGGGGGCAGGCAGCGCTCAGCCGGGGTGGTGCTTCGAGGCCACTGCATCAGTTCGTTTCCGTCCCAGGGTGTGGCTGTAAAGCCGTGACAGGTAGCAGCTGCACGGGCTTCTCTGCAGCAGGCTCTGCTGCTCCTTCTCCCCGGCCCCGGCGGAGGCGCCGCCGGGCTGAGGCCGGGACGCAGGGGCCGGAAACGTGGGCAGACTGAGCCACGCTGGAAAGCGTCGCCGCCGAGGCTGGAGAGGGTGTAAGTGCTCAGACCGGGAAAACAGGACGCAGAGCCCGGGCGCAAAACTGCGGAGAGCCACGGGGTGCGGGCGAGCGACCTCATCAACACCACCGCTCACCCGGCGCGACCGGTTTTCGGAACCGAGACCCCTCCACGCCGGAAGCGGCCCCGAGCGCCCGCGCAGCTGCAGCGGAACCGCCTTCCGGCCTCCCGCGGTGCAAGCGCGGCCCCTTCACACTGGCCACGCCCCCGGAGCGCGACGCGGTTGGGCCACAGGAAGTATCGCGAGAATTTACATGCCTACTGTCTGACGTGGCCGTTGGTGATAGTCACTCTGTTTCTCGCGATATTTTCGGGTGCACGGGAACCCGGCGGCCCGGGCTTCTGTGAAATATGGCGGTCGGCTGGGACCGTAACCTAAGGTAAAATGCTGAAAGCCCGCTGGCTGCTGTTTCCCGGGTTGTTCAGGGCTGCTCGCGGCGTGAATGCGGTTGAGGGGGCGGAAAGCAGGTGTTGGCTTCGCTCGGTGTCCTCGCGCCCTGGAGAGCCGCTCCGCCTCCTGGGGGCGTTGCTGGCCCGACCCGGGCGCCGCAGGGTCGGCGCCCCTCGCCCGGAGCCGCCGTCTCGAGCTGTCCGGCGGCCCCGAGTCGTCCAGGGCCCTCGACCGCGCCGCACCCGGCCTCGGCTTCTCGTGGTGGCCGGGGCGGCCCCTGCCCAGGCAAGTGGTCCCGGTCGTGCCCCGGTCCTCACGGCGTCTGGCCCCGCTCTACTCCGACGGACCCGCTTCCCGGCCGCCCGGCGCACTGTTTCGGAGAGGACCCGGCTCGGCCCTGTCCGCGGGCCTCGGGGTGCGCCCGGCGGCGCCGGCCCGCGGCCCCTGTTCGCGTCCCGGGACGCCGCCCGGGGCAGCCGGCAGCCCCGCGGCGGGAGCAGCCCGGGCGTCCGTGGCGGGCGGCGTTGGTAAATCACTGCGGCGGAAAGCGCGTCCGCCTCCCTTGGCTCTGGGCGTCCGTCCGCTGAGCCTGGAGGCCGAGCAACCTCCGTTCAGATGCACTGAGACCGGCGTTCAGGATCGGTTAAGATGCAGGTAACGCAGGAGTCCGTCACTGAAGCTGTAGTTCCACTGTTTCAAGCAGTGGTGTTGCCTGACATCTTGAACTCTGAAGAAACGAATCTGGCCGGCATGTTGAAGTGAATGTTACTATTCCAGTTCTCTTAGAGGAGAAACAAGTTTTATCAAGTTTTTATGGGTTAGGAGTGGAGAGGACAAGAAAAAGTTTCTTTTTCTGGTAGTAAATTTTAGTACACAACTGGGTACTGTGAATGTCAAGTTTGCAAAATCTCAAAGGAAATCAGGCCTATTCTGGAACTGGAACAACAAAGAACTAGGAAAAAACTCCCCAGAAATTTCTTTTCTCTGGAGGTTGATGATTTAAATGGAAAAGTGAAATTCATTTGTAACGGCAGTTACTTTAGTCGGCCATGGTAGTGCATGCTTATATTCTCAGTACTCAGGAAGGCTGACAAAAGAGGATCACAAGTTTGGGCAATTTAGCGAGTTAGCAAGACTCTGAAACTAAAAATTAAAAAGGGCTGGGGATGTAGTTAGTGTGAATGCCCTAAGTTCAATCCTTAGTACAGAAAAAAAGTTATTTTGTCCATCCTTGCTACAAATTTTATTTGATAATTTTCCAGTATTTATTTTAATTCTGCAACCTCTCGTCTTAATTTCCTCACACCAAAGTGGAAATAGTAATACACTGGTACCTGACTCATAAAGAGGTTATAGAGTTAAATGAAATCATACAAAGCATTTGGAACAATACTGTTTGTGATATTATCCGCACTGAATTAGTTTTTAATGTATTTTTCTAATTTTCATTTTCTAACTTCTGTAGTAGCAAGTGTTGTCTTGGTACTTAGTCAAAATACAGACTGGAGAAGACAATAATCCTCCCTCCCCCGCCCCAAATAGAATAAACATTCTTCATGGAGTTCAGTTATGTCCTTGAGTTGTTGGCTTCTAACTCTCTGTTATCCTGTCTTACTTACTAAAGCCAAATGATTTCTGTCTGCCTTTTCCCTGTAGTCTTGTTGCTGTTGAGGTCAGTTCTACGCCTCTAGGTTCCTCGTTAATCCAGGATCTTGCTTTTGGGAATGTTCATTCGGTTATACATACATTTTATGTGTTACTGACCTTTTTCCCCTCATGCTTCTGTCCATTATGCTTCCTTACTTTAATTTTATGCACTTCTCTTCAGTAGCTGCTGTAGTCAAGTCGTCCTTTGAGGATTTATACCTATCTTTGCTTCCTCTTGTTACCAAGCACTTCCAGATTATTTTATTGCTAGAACTCTACATTCTCTTTCTGTTGACTTTCATTCTTGTAGTGAATATCCTTCCCTCCTTATTTTGAGATTATCCACTAACCTCAGATACTTCACCACTGAATCTTAAATACATTACAAATTTTTGCCTTTCTTGGAATGACAAAACAGACATTTACTAATTTATTTAACTAGAAAATACATATTTAGTAAGTGAAAACAAATTTCATTTTCATACTCATTAAAAACTATGAAATAGCCATTATGTCCCCCCCCCCCTTTTTTTTTTGAGACAGGGTCTCGGTTTGAAGTTCAGGCTGGCCCTGAGCTCACTATGTAGCCAGGGCAAGCCTGGAACTCAGCAATCCTCCTGTCTCTGCCTCCCGAGTGCCAGGATTACATAAGCCACCACGCCCGGCACTGTGGAATGTGGTGCTGATTGCTGGTTGATTGCTGGTGGGCGTGAGTCACCGCGTCCAGCATTGTCTGTGGTTACCCGGATCGAAGTCAGGACCTTGCGTTTGTGAGGCAGGAGCCAGAACCTCTGAGCTAAATCTCTGGCCCCCCTTCCCCCTTTTAAAATAAAAATTACATAAAAAGTCCTGAGAAGTTGGGGTTACATGTCTGGTTAATACGTAGATAATCCAGTTTTTCTAATGACAGACCCCAACTTATATCTCCTCACTTGGTTTCTAAATAAACCTTTTTCTGAAAAAGTTACTGGGTTTACTTGAATTACTTGGGGGCAAACAACTTTCACACATAGCATTTAACTCTTATAAAGAGGTCCAAATTTTAAACTAAAACAGTTACATTTTTTGTATATTTAGCGTTTGTCAAGTGAAACTAGCTATTTTTTGTATTTTAGAATATCTCCTTTTGTTGTGTATATTTGTAGCAGTTACACACAAATAATTGATATCAATTTTTTATTATATGCTTGTAAAAGTTTCTTGTATCTGAGACACATTCAACAATTTTTGAAAATGAAAAATAATTGAGAACTTTGTATATTCACAGGAATTTGATGCAGTAGGCATTCTTATGTGTAGGCCTACTGAAACATTCTGTACGGCTCTTTTTTTTTTTTCTTTTTGAGACAGGGTCTCACTCTGTAGTTCAGGCTGGCTCTGAGCTCACTATGGAGCCCAGGTAAGCCTGGAACTCAGCAATCTGCCTGTCTCTGCCTCCCGAGTGCTGGGATGACAGGCGTGAGCCACCACGCTTGGCATTGTAGTATGCGGTATTGATTGCTGGTGGGCGTGAGTCTCCACGCCCAGCATTGTATGTGGTTACCAGGGATCAAACTCAGGACCTTGTGCTTGCGAGGCAGGTGCCAGAACCACCGAGCTAACCCTCCAGCCCTTCTGTACATCTCTTACATTCATGCTGTTTCACTATACCGTGTTCTTTTGTATACATATAAAGCCAAAATGACTAGGGGTGTTTTCCAAATGTACATTGATTAGAATTTCCCCACTGTGCAGTGCTGTGCTTCCTTGAAAGATGATGTAAAAGTGAAGAATTCTCATATTTTATATTTATTTTCAGTTTGAGTTTGTTCGTGTTTTCTAAAGTTGGGAATAACCAAAAGCTTTCTCATCTAGTAATCTATAGAGGAATTCTGTATGGTCTGAGATCCTTCCTTTGATTGAAGGTAACTGGAGAAACTTACGGATTTCCCACATCAATAACATATGTACACCTTCTCTTATGCCCGCAAATGAATCACTACAGGTCAGTTGTTGAACACATTGCTCACACTGCCAGTGGGTTGCTCTCCACTGTCTCAGGCCTGCACGAAGGAACTGTCACTCATGAAAGCTTTCCCACATTGCTTACATGTACTA
>PVIC010030655.1:0-21796 GCA_004025085.1 Thryonomys swinderianus
GAATGACCAGAGATGTTGAGCATTTCTTCATATGTTTCTTGGCTGCTTTGATTTCTGCCTCTGAGAAGTGTCTGTTCATTTCAGTTGCCCATTTTTGAATTGGGTCTTTAAACTTGGGGAGACTGATCTGTTTGAGTTCTTTATATATTGTCAATAATAGCCCTTTGTCTGATATGATACTCTATCTTGAAGATCCTAAAAACTCAACCAAGAGACTGCTAGACTTAATTTCCAAATTTGGTAGTTTTGCCGGATACAAGGTAAATGCTCAAAAATCAACAGCCTTTGTCTACACAAACAACAGATTCACTGAAAGAGAAATTGGGGAGGCAATCCCTTTCACAGTAGCACCCAGAAAAATGAAATATCTAGGAATCAACCTAACAAAGGACATGAAAGACCTCTACTCTGAAAACTATAGGGCTCTGAAAACTGAGATAGAAAAGGAAACCAGAAAGTGGAAAGATATCCCTTGTTCCTGGGTCGGGAGAACCAACATCGTCAAAATGGCTATACTCCCAAACTACTGTACAGATTCAATGCAATTCCAATTGAAATTCCAACGGTGTACTTCACAGAGCTAGAGAAAATAATACAAAAATTCATCTGGAACCACAAGAAACCTAGAATAGCAAAAGCAATTCTAAGCAAGCATGACATGGCAGGGGGTATTACAATTCCCAATTTACAACTCTACTATAAAGCCGCCGTGATAAAAACTGCATGGTACTGGCAAAGTAACAGACCCGAGGACCAGTGGAATAGATTAGAAGACCCAGAAACAACTCCAGATACACTATACCACCTTATCTTTGACAAAGGAGCCAGACATCCCCAATGGAAGAAAGACAGCCTATTTAACAAATGTTGCTGGAAAAACTGGGCTTTAGCCTGCCAAAAGCTAAAGCTAGACCTATCTCTTTCACCATGCACAAAACTAAACTCACAGTGGATACGAGACTTAAACATTAAAACAGAAACAATAAGCCTTCTGGTAAACAGGCTTGGTAAAACTCTTGGAGACATTGGCTTAGGCAGAGGCTTTATGAATAAAACCTCTCTAGCACAAGAACTAGCAGAAAGAATCAACAAATGGGATCTCATCCTACTGAAAAGCTTCTGCACAGCCAAAAAATGTTTTCCTTCTTTGCCCCCCACCCTGAACCTTCTTTGAATATTTTGTTTCTAATTCACAATACCTTTTATACATTTTGGATCTCATTTATACCTTCAGTTTCTCACTAGAGAAATGATATGGTGTTTACACATGTATGTCCTATTTATTTCACTTGTGAGTATGGCCTCAATGTCTATATGTTTAGTGATGCCTCTAATTTAACTTTCTCTATGTCTAAATACTCTATTTTATAAAGAAACCATGTCTTCTTTATCTAGTCTTTAGTTGACAGGCATTTGGCTGTGTCCAAGATTTAGTTATTACAAACCGTGGTGCTATAAACACAGGTGTGCATATGTCACTGTGCTGTGCTGTGCTGCTTTGGATTCTTTCATAGATATCCCCAGCAGGAGAATAGCAGGATGCAATGGGACCTCTAATCTTAGTTTTCTGAGGAATCTCCCCACTTATCTCCACAGAGGTTGCACCAGTCTGCATTCTCACCAACAGTGGAGAAGAGTTCATGATAGCAGCCATTCTTTCTGGAGCAATCAGTGTTGTTTCCATCTGCATCTCTTGAATGATCAATGATGTTGAACATTTTTGTATGTTTATTTGCTTTTACTTCATCTGAGAAATGTCTGTTCATTTCAGATGCCCACTTTGGAATTGGGTCTTTAAATATGGGAGGGCTGAATTTTTAAAGTTGTTTATATATTCTAGATAGTAGCCCTTTCTCTAAGGAACAGCTGGTAAAACATTTTTTCTCACCTTGTAGATTGTCTTTTTGCCCTGTTGGTGGTTCATGCTGTGCAAAAGCTTTTTAATACGATGAATTCCAGTTGTTGATTCTTTCTGCTAGTTTCCATGATGCTGAGGTTTTGTTCATAAGGTATTTCTTTATGCCAATATCTCTAGGAGTTCTACCTAGTCATCTTCCAGCAGGTTTAGTGAAAGAGAAAAACAAGTAAATCAAGGCATTGTTTGCTTGTCAGCTGTGGGTTAAAATGTAAAAGAATGTAAAACATTTGTTTTCCTTTGTGCTGTTGAGGTCAGTGTGTGTCAATCTGTATTTATTGCTTATTTTTTACTTACCTTATGAACAGAATGCCCTGCTTAGTTAAATTTACTTCATTTTTCACTATGACAGTTTGCATAATCAGGCCAATGAAGTGATGACTGTACACCCTTATGACAAGGGAAGTGTAACTGGGGTGGGGGGTCAAATATTGTGCATAGCTTTAGTGTCATTCAATCTTATTTGCAAATATATATTTCTTATTTTATTTTTCTTCTTTTATCATGATTCCATGTGTCCATGTGTTCTTTCTCTGATTCCCATAACATTAGTTTCTTTTTTATATTTAGATTTATAATATTTAATATTTCAGTTCAGGCAGAGTGAAATATGTAGGTCTAGTTTTAATCTTTGGCAGGTTGAAAACTAGTGTTTTTTTTTAGCACCATTTATTACAGAGGCTATCTTTCTTCAAATAAGGTTGTTTGGCTCCTTTGTTGATGATGATGTGGTTAGTATGTCTGAAGATGCTTCTGCATCTTCTACCTATTCCACTGGCCCTGGGTTCTTTGCCAATACAATGCCTTTTTTGTGTGTGCCCGGGATTGAACTTGGGTCCTTGTGCTTCCAAAGTAGATGTGGTACCACTTGAGCTAAGTCCCCAGCCCAGTACCATGCTGTTTTTAATCATAGTAGTTTTGTAGGATAGTTTCAATTTTGGAAATGTGATTGCCCTGGCCATGACTTTGTTGCCAAGAATTGCTTTTGCTATTCTAGGTCTCATCTAGTCCCAAATTAATTTGTGAATTGTTTTCTCTAGTTCTGTAAAATATAATGAGATTTGTATAAGGATTACATTGAATTTATATAGTAGTTTTGGAAGGATTGCCATTTTCACTATATTGTTTCTCCCTACCCAGAAGCAAGGGATGTTTTTCTATTTTCTGATATTGTCTTCAATCTCTTTCTTTAGAATACTGCAGGTTTCAGAGTAAAGAACTATTATTTCTTTCATTAGATGGATTCCTAGGTATTTCATTTTATTAGATGCTATTGTGAAAGGAATTATTTTTGCAATTTTCTCTCAGTGAGTCTGTTATTTGTGTACAAAAAAGGCTACTGAGTTTTCAGTGCTGACCTTGTTTCCAGCTACTCTCCTGAATTTAACAATTAAGTCTAGCACTCTTTTCGTAGAGGGTTTGGTGCCTTCTATAAAGTATCATGTCACCTACAAATAATGACAATTTATCTTCTTCTCTTTATTCTTTTTGTTTCTTTCTTTTGCATAATTGCTGTGGCTAATATTTCCAGAATTATATTGAATAAGAGTAGGGGTAATGGAGATCTTTATCTTGTTGCTGATTTTAGTGTGACAGATTTCACTTTTTAATCATTTTGTATGATGTTGGTTGTTGGTTTGGCATACATGACTTTTAACAGTTTGAGATAGAGACCACCTCTTCCTGTTTTTTTGTAGGGTTTTATTATAAATCAGTATTGGAAGTTGTTGAATGCTTTTCCTGCATCTGTTGAAATGATCATGTAATTTTCATCCTTGACTTTTTAAATAATATAGTATTACATTATTGATTTACATAGATTGAACCATCCTTGCATCCCTGGGATGAAACCAAC
The DNA here is from genome assembly GCA_004025085.1 of Thryonomys swinderianus. NCBI lineage: Eukaryota > Metazoa > Chordata > Mammalia > Rodentia > Thryonomyidae > Thryonomys > Thryonomys swinderianus. The sequence goes on from PVIC010030655.1 coordinate 3,771, forward strand.
ATAGCCAAGGTATATGATCTCTTTGATCATCTGTATTCTGTTTGCCAGTACCTTATTTAGGATTTTTGCATCTGTGTCCATTAAGGAGATTGGATTGTAGTTCTTCTTCTTCTTTTTTTTTTTTTTTTGATTGGGTGTTTCTCTGCCTTTGGAGTCAAGTTAATGGTTGCTTCAAAATGAATTTGGAAGTACTACTTTTTTTCAATTTCACTAAAGAGTTTAAGAAGTAATAGCTTTAGCTCTTCCCTAAATTTCCTACAGAATTCAGCAATGAAGCAATCAGGACCAGGACTTTTCTTTGTTACTAAATTTTTAATTATATTTATTTCACTAATTTATATTGTGATGCTTATGGTTTGAAATCTACTTTGTCTGCAAATAAAATAGTCACCTCTGCTTTGTTGTGGGTTCCTTGTCACATGGATAATTGTTTTGCATCCTTTTATTTTTAATCTATGAATTTCTTTTTGAATTAAGTGTATTTCTTTAATACAGAATATTATTGGGTCTTTTGTATTAATCCATTATGCCAGTTTATTTCATTTGTTTGGTGAACTGAGGCCTATACCTGATGACTATACCTGATATATATTGACTTATCCTTGTTATGATATTTTCCTGTTGTTGAGTCTTTTGTTTTTTTTGTTTTTTTTTTTTTGCCCTCCCCCTTTCCATTTAATTTCTTTTATCACCTAATGGCTTCACTCTGTTGAGCTTTGTGGAATTTTCAGCCTCATTTTTTTTTCTAGGTATTGTTTAGAATTTTTTATAGTACTGGTTTTCCATTCATGAAGTTTTTCAGGTGTTCTTTGTGATGGTTGTATTATATTTTTCTGTATATTTTGAAAGATAATTTTAGAGGATACATCAATCTAAGCTAGAGGTTGTTTGCTTTTAGGTATTTAAGTGCTTCATTCAGGCTGTCCTTGACTTGAGAGTTTGTTTTGGAAAGTGTGCTGTAATTATGATGGGCTTTCCTTTGTATGTGATATGTTTCTTTTCTCTACTTGCAATATTTCATTCTTCTGTTGGATTTCTGGAATTTTGACTGTTGTATACCTAGGTGTGGATTTCTTTTTATTATGGCTAGTTGGAGTCCAATATGCCTTTATCTAATCTTTCCCCCACATAGAAAGTTTTCTTCCATTACTTCTGTGAATAGTTTTTAAAATGTTGTTTGCATTATCTCCTATTTCTTCATTGACTCTAATTAGTCTTGTCTTATTCTTCTTTGAATCATGTAGCATCTGATGGATTGGGTTCTCATGTTCCCTTGGTACTTTTAAGAAATCTTTCCCTTCCTGGTCACTAACTGCAAACCTGTCTTCTGTCCTTGCGTTGGCCTATTCTGCTGTGGAAGCTTCCAGTGGAGTATTTAATTTCTTGGAAATCTATTAAATCTGTTTAACAGATTCCATAACATATTTTTCTGAGATTCCATCATGTTCCTGAGTTTGTATTTAGAGTTACTAATCATATTTTTCATTATGAACACTACCTCTGTTGTTATCTGAGACATTTCAGATTTCATTTTTCCATATCCTCTTTTGTTGCTAGTTCAGGGGGTCCAGGTCATTGAATTTAGGTTGTTCTATTTCATTACCCTCTGGATTTCCCTTTGGTAATCTAGAATTCTGGGTTTGTCTTATTTAAGTTTTTTCTCATTTCTATTTTTGTGTTGATATTTTTAGTTTAATTCCTAGATTGCTGCTTGTAAAATGCTTATTGCAGGGCCAGAGATTTAGCTCAGTGGTTCCAGCACCTGCCTTGCAAGCGCAAGGTCCTGAGTTCTATCCCTGGTAACCACATACAATACTGGGCGTGGAGACTCATGCCCACCAGCCATCAATACCACATACCACAGTGCTGGGCGTGATGGCTCATGCCTGTAATCCCAGCACTCAGGAGGCAGAGATGGGAGGATTGCTGAGTTTCAGGCTTGCCTGAGCTACATAGTGAGCTCAGAGCCAGCCTGAACTACAAAGTGAGACCCTGTAAAAAAAAAATGCTTATTGCAAGTATCTTTCTTGCTAATATTTACAGCCTTTAAAGAACAGCAACTTATTGTGTCATTCTCCAGGCAGAGTTGAGCATTTGGCCTAGAGTCTGTAATGCTTCTTGAGCGATATCTGTTCTGGAATACCAAGAAAGACAGTTGAACAGAGAAATTGCATTACCTTAGCTAAAGTAATACAATAATTATCAACAACAACACCAAATACAGTCCATGGAATGGATAAGTATGGCACACACTATTCTGACACTTTTAAACTCCTGAACTAGACATGTGGCCACATATCAAAATTAATGACTAGCCAGAAATATGTTTACTGTATATTAGCCCTTCAGTATAGCAGCATCACTCTCTGGAGAGAAGATTTAAAAGGAGTTGGGTGTTAGAAAGATGAAAGGAGAGGGAGAAGTTTGACATAGGAAGATCACGGGAACCTTGTGAAGAATGGAGGAAAAGAAAGATGCAAGGAACAAATAACAAAACAGCATAATAAGAGCAACGGGGCTACTATAAACTTTATTCACTCTCCTAGAAGAATCAGAACACTTGAGAGAAATGAAAAAGAGAATAAAAAGAGAAAAAGGGTAATGGCAGGGACAAGAAAAGAGAGAAATGAAAGAGAAGACAGAAGGAGGAAAAAAAGGGAGGAAAACAAAACAGGGGTTTCCTTTTCAAAGTGTGCCTCTGTGTCATTGGTACACAGTGTGAGCAACAACTTGCAAATCCAAGTCAGATAGTCTCAGTAAACTCACCGAAGTCCACTGAGATTCAAGATGGTTGCAGGTTTGAACTCTGCACAGTTCTACTGCAGGTTTGAACTTTATTCCCTTGATATGTTGAATGATTACCAGAAGTCCACTGTAGTTGTTCATCTTTTCTTTCTCTCAGGGTAGCAAAATGGCCCAATTTTTTTGCACAGTGGACCTTTGGAGGGAAACTGGCTATTTTGCCACTACCTCCAGTTGTACATTCCTTTCCTGTTTTAGGTCTGTCCAAGACTCTGTTTCTCAGTGGGAAGCTAAGTTGTATTCTCAGATCCTGATTCTGGACACACAGGGACAGGGACAGATGTGCACAGGGACAGATGTGCAGCCTATTTGCTTAGCTGAGTGCCTCTATTCTGAGTGATCAATCCAATTCCTCTGGAACAACTGATCTTGTTTTCACTACCTTCTCTGTCCTACCATGTTCTTGCATGCCCACCACACTGTTCTTGGGGGGCTTCATTTTGATGATTTTCAGGTAGCAGGCATGCTATCCTGAAAGAGCTATGCTGGTAGCATTTACTGTTCTGCCATTTTCCTTCCTCCTCTGAATCCCTTGAAAGGATTTCTAGGGACATTTCCAGAAGAATATTTAACCTACAGCGTAGTGTACCATAGTGCACCTTCTATTTATCCTCTGCTTTCTCTTTCCAGCTAGTCTTAGAGGGGAGATTTGAGTTAAAATAGTCATTTAGGAAATGAAGTTCACATTAATAAAGCAACTCAAAATTTACCATATTTTTATTTTTTTTACGAAAAATCAGAGCAAGCTCTTGAGCTTCAGCTGTGACTGAATGCTTCATTTGGCTTTGAGGATGCCAGTGCCCGTCTGTCTACTGAATGCATTCAAAAGTGAACCCAGTGCCTTTGGAATCAGACCTATGAGGAGGTGCTGCTCCTTAGACTGCCCTGTTTAAATTTATTTTATAGACATAAAAAACTCCTTTTTGGGGCACTATTTCTTGCCTATTTTCTTGCCTGTAGTAGACTTCAGTTCCATTGGAAATAAATCCAGGACAGGAAACATTTTTGTGTGTTATTCTAATTGCCCTGCTTCTAAAGTATCACTTTAAATTAGCAAGTTTCCATTCTTCCCTGAAGAATGGTAGTTTGTTCACATGGACCAAAATTATACAGTGGAAAATATATGCACTACAGTATGTTTTTACACTAATATTAATTTTAAGTCATGAGATAGGTCTTTATTCCCCAAGGATATTTTTGAGTGTGGTGTTCAAACATTACTTTTATGCTCTACATTTATCTGCCTTTATCTACATTTCTAACTCCTATATGATCCTATAACACTTGTTTAATAATTCATATTGTTTGGATTGCTTTAATATATACTAGTTTTAAATTTAGTTTTTGATTGACATAAGATTTAGAGCTACAGAATGGTGTTTTGACATCAGATAGTGATCGACTACAGGTAATTAGCATCTCTGTTGCCTTAAACGTTTGTCATTTGGAAGATACACTCAAGTTCCTATTTTTGTCCTCATAGCTACTCTACAAGGAGGCAGTCAGATTCTTCATCTTTTCATGCATAGTCATTAGTGTGTGAAATCTTGTCTGGGTTCAAATATTAGGTGTCATTTATTTGCTGTGGAGTTTGGGAAAGTTGTTTAGTCTGTCTAACTCTTTCCTCATCACAAATTAAGATTATAATAGTATTTGCCTCACAAGTTACCAAGTTATTTCATTTTAAAGTCTTGGTGCAATATCGGACACATGGTAAATTCTCAATAAATACTAAATACTATTACATAAAATTAAAGTCAGATATATAAATTGACTTCTTAGCAATGGCATTAGTGAAAATGGACCTTCATTTGAAGTCTAAAGTGTAGCTCCCACTTTTATCCATAGTTATTTGCATTTTGTAGTGCATATGCTGGTTTACTTACTGCTCTATGAATGGACATATTTGTTTTTAAAGTTGATTTTGCACTCAGAAAATTAAAAATTAATGTGAGAATTTTTAGCCATTTTTTCTCAGCATTATGCCTACAGTATATTTTTGTTTAAATTTCAAGGTGTAATTTTAGAAACTATTCTGAATCTAAAAGCTCTCCATAGAAACCTTAGAAGTAATTCTAGCTATCTCGGGAGTGAAATGAGAAGAAAGCCATGAAAAGTTTTCACTTTGAACCTACACACTTTTTCATGAACTTTGAATGTCTTTTACAACACACTTAAATGTTATAAATATTTAAAAATTCAATTAAACTAAAATTAAAATAACCTAATTCAAGCTTAGTAAACATGGAAATAATTCCAGCAGACTGAATCTATAACCTGTATCATTTCCAGTCCTACTAAACCTGACAAGCCAAGCCAGAATTTTTGCTCATAATATTGCCTTTGTCAATATGCCTCTCTCCAAATTGTTCTGAATTCAAACCCCTAGTTATCAAAACAGTTGAATGCAAATCAGTAGTAGAATAATTTAAGCTTTTAGATATCTGATCTGGATAGTAAAGGCAGAGCAGGTTTTATACATGTAAATCACATTTCTATGCACACACATACTCTCCCACAAAATTACCTATGTTTGGGGCTCATTTTAATAGAAAAGCCTAAGCAGAGAAAACATGAGGGAAAATATAGATGCCTAAATTCTTGTTCTAATAAAATTGTTCCTGCTATTCAGTTACTGTGGGAAACTGAGGAAGGGTACATAACTAGAACCTTTGCAAAAAGTTCTACTGTCCTGTGAGTCTGACAGCACAAGGTGAAACAACCAATAAATAGGCAGAAATGAGGTTTAGAGAAGTTAAGCTTGGGCCTGATCCATGCTACTCTGGGTAGCAAAAGATGAAATACCAGAGCTTGCCATGTTTTTATTTGGTACCAAGTTTTCACAGCTATAATCCCAGCATGTGGAAGGCAGGGAAAATCCTGGCAATTATGTAGAAGAAATTCCCATAGAGCAGGGCAGATTCAAGGAATAATCTTTGTAGATGAAGATTCTGGTGTAGTTCTGCCCTAGATCATCACAGCATGTGGGACCATTAGAGTCCCTGTTGCTATCTTAGGTGCAGACAAGAGTCAAGTCCCAAAGTCTGGGTGTAGGCCCAGTCATAGTCCAATTGTGCAATTATTTCTCTCAAATTTTCCCAACAGGCCACTTTATCATTTTTTTAAAATGTTCTTAGTGCTTGGTATCCAGTTCTAGACTCTAAAAATCTCTACCTATTAAGGGTGTCAATGAGGCCCTTTATGGATGACACTCCTAAGAAGTCTTTTCAGTTTCTTGTCCTCCTTTTTCCTTTCTTCCATTTTCAGCTTGTCAACTTAGACTCTTGTTCTTCATAATGACATGGAGCTGTCAGTAGTCCTGAGTTTTCACCACCTACTGTGATTCTAGTAATCAGTAATGGGTGCTCCAAGTGGGGAAAAAAGAACTAGATCCTTTAAGCAGAATTCGTCCTTCAGCTTCCTCCCTGTTCCTAAAAATTCTCCCAGTAGGAAAAAGGAAATGGAGACCAAATATGTAGGACTAAATCTTCACATTAAAGTGCTGTTTGAGCTGTTTTACCTATCAGAAAATTATTTTAAACACATAGTAAGAAATTTCCAATTTGGGAAAATTATTTTGACTAATTTTATGAGCATGAGGGGAATAAAGAATGCATAGAAATGGGTGTTTTCAGTGTTTTTAAAGTGTCTCACAGAATTCATGTTCTGTTGGCTTCAAATGTGCCAAATGTGCTTGAGTCTTCAAAACAGCCTACCTAATGAGAAAATAAATTTTATCCAATACTCTTGGACAGAGAACTATCATCTAAATTAGACAAAGAAGTCAAAAAGTTAGAAAAAATAAGGAAACCATGAGAGAAAAGAAGGTTGAGAGAAGGGGAAGGGGATGAAAACAAAGAATTAAGATGTAAAAAGAATTAAGATGTTTCTAGCACTATACTGAATAGGAGTGGTAATAATGGACATCTTTGTCTTGTTCTTGATCTTAGTGTGAAAGTTGTCAGTTTTTGACTAGTATAATGCTGGCTGTTGGTTTCTCATAAATAGTTTTTATCAGGACCAGGGATTTAGCTCAGTGGTTTTGGAATCTGCCTGGCAAACCCAAGGTCCTGAATTCAACTCTCAGTACCATGTACCACAATGCTGGGCATGGTGGCCCATGCCTGTAATCACATCACTTGAGAGACAGAGGCAGGAGGATCGTTGTGAGTTCAAGGCTAGCCCAGGGTACATAGTGAGTTCAGAGCCAGACTGAACTTCAGAATGAGACCTTGCCTCAAAAAAAAAGAAAAACAAGAAAAAAAAAAGAAATAAAAAGCTTTTATCAGTGTGAGGTGAAGACCATCTATTCCAATTTTCTGTAGGGTTTTGATCATGAACTGGTGTTGGATTTTGTTGAATCCTTTTTTCTGCATCAATTAGATGATCATATGGTTTTTGTCCTTGAGTCTGTTAATACAGAGTATTATATTTATTGATTTATGTATGTTGAACATCCTTGCATCCTGGGAAGAATCCAATTTGGTCAAGATGTATAATCTTCTTGATGATCCTCTATATTCTGTTTGCCAGTATCTTATTGAGGATTTTTGCATGAATGTTCATTAGGGAGATCGGCTTGTAGTTCTTTTTTTTTTTTTTGAGACAGGGTCTCGCTTTGTAGTTCAGGCAAGCCTCAAACTCAGCAATCCTCCTGCCTCTGCCTCCCAAGTGCTGAGATTACAGGCTTGATCCACCAAGCCCAGCATTTGTGGTACTGATTGCTGGTGGGTGTGAGCCACCATGCCTGATATTGTTGCATGTCGTTACTGGGGATTGAACCAGGGACCTTGACCTAGCTAAGCTGGCACTGGAACCATTGAACTATGTCTCCAGTCCTGTAGTTCTCTTTTATGGTTGGGTCTTTCTATGATTTTGGAATCAAGGTAATGGTTGCTTCCAGGGATGAATTTGGGAGTATTGCTTCCCTTTCAATTTCATTAAAGAGTTTGAGAAGTAGTGGCATTAACTCTTTAAAAGTTTTATAGAATTTAGCAGTGAAGCTGTCAGGACCCAGAATTTTCTTTGTCAGTAGGTTTTTAATTATATTTTCAATTCCACATATTGACACGGGGTATTTAGCATTTTTATATCTTCTTCATTCAACTTTGGAAGTTCATATGTGTCTAGGAATCTATTTCTTCTATGTTTTCCATCTTGTTAGAGCACAGACTTTCAAAATAGGTGCTTATTATCCCTCGGACTTCTGCTGAATCTGTGTTGGTTTTCTCCTTTTCATTCCAGATTGCATGGATTTGAACCCTTTCCTTCCTTTGTTTGATAAGTTTGGCTAAAGGTTTGTCAATTTTGTTTATCCTTTCAAAGAAATAACATTTTAATTTGTTGATTTTTAATATCATTATCTTAGTCTCTATTGCCTTAATTTCTCCTCTAACTCTTATAATTTTCTCCTTCATATGAACTTTGGATTTGTCTTGCTCTTCTTTTCCTAGCAGGTTGAGGTCCAGCATTAGGTTGTTTATTAGAGTTTGCTTTATTTTCCTGGTGTAAGCGTATACTGCTATGTGTTTCCCTAACAGAACTGCTTTTATTGTGTCCCATAAACTCCTGTACATTGTACTGGAATTATCACTTAATTGTAAAAACTGTTTAATTACTTCTTTAATTTCTTCTGTGGCCCATTTACTGTTCAACAGAATGTTGTTAAATTTCCATGTGTTTGTGAGGAATTGGGAATTTCTTCTGCTATTGGGCTCCAATTTCAAGGCACTACGGTCTGACAGTATACAGGGGATAACTTCAATTCCTTTGAATTTACTTAAACATGTCCTTTTGGAGAATGTCTCTTGAGCAGCTGAGAAGAATGTATATTCTCACGTTGTGGGATAAAATACTCTGTAGACATCTATTAAGTCCATTTGTCCAAAAGTTTGGTTCAGTTTAAGTGTTTCATTATTGATGTTTTTGTCCAGTCAATCTGTTTGTGACAGTGGGGTATAAAAGTCACCTACTAGTATTGTATTAGTGCTTTTCTGGCTTTTTGTATCAATTAATATTTGTTTTTATAGTTGAGTGCACTAGAATTTGGTGCATAAATATTTATGAATGTCATCTCTTTCTCGAGTTGTTCTCTTTACAAGGATGTGGTGTCCTTTATCTCTCTTAATGAGTTTTGGTTTGAAATCTACTTTGTCTGCATATAGGATAGCCATTCCTGCATTTTTGCAGTTTCCTGTTACATGGAGCATTGTTTTTCATCCTTTTACTTTTAGTCTATGGTTTTCTTTCTGAATTAAGTATGTTTCTTCTATGCAGCATGTATTAGGATCTTGTTTCTTAATCCTTTCTGCCAGTCTGTGTCTTTTAATTGGCACGTTGAGGCCACTGACATTAATGGTTAAGACTAGTATGAACTGATTTGGACGTCTCATGATATTTTCCTGTTCTTAGTTCTTTTATTCTTTGTTTTTCCTCCTTTCTATTCAGTTTCTTGCTTTTCCCAGTGACTTCACTTGCTGGATCTCATAGGACTGTGACATTCATTGTCTTTTTCTAAGATATTCTTCCTTTTTTTTGAGTTCAGGCTTTGTATTTGTGAAGATTTCAGATGTTCTCTTTCATAGAAATATCTTATTTCCCCATCAGTTTTGAAAGATAGTTTTGCTTGAAATACTTCCCTCCAGGTTCTCCTTGCATTGAGTGCTTGTGTTGAAAAGTCTGCTGTGATCCTAATGGGCTTCCCTCTGTAGGTGATTTTCTTCCTTTTTCTCACTGATTTCAGTATTTCATTCCTGTGTTGTGTATCTGGAACCTTGATAATTATGTCAAGGTGTAGTTATTTTTATGTCATGACCTTATGGAGTCCTATAAGCCTCATCTATCTGTATTTCCAATTCTTTTCCTGTGAAGTTTTCTGCCATTATCTCTCTCAACAGTTTGTGTGTGTGTGTGTGTTTTGCACTGTTTCCTGCTTCCTCCATGACTCCAATCAGTCTTATGTTATTCTACTTTGAATAATCTAGAAGTTGTTGGATTGATTTCTCATGGTCCCTTGCCCTTTTCCATAGATTATGTCTTTCCTGTTCATTGGCTGCTATCTTGTCCTCCAGGTCTGAAATTCGGTTTTCAGCTTCATTCATCCTACATCACAAACTTTTGTTCTCCTTCTTCATCTGAAGCTCTGTTTGAAGCTGTTTAAAAGGTCCCATTGCTTTTGCTATCTTAGATTCTGTCATCTTGCTAATCTCTTCTTTAATGAAGTCTTTCACTTGGACAGTATCTCTGTTTTCATCTCAGAGATGAGTTCTGATTTCCATTTTACTAGATCTGCTTTTGTTACCATCTCAAAGAGTCCTGGTGTTTGAGTTTCAGTTTGCTCTATTTCCCTTTTCCCTGAATTTCCCTGTGGTGGTGATTTTTGTTTCTATCTTTTTTAATTTCTTCTCCTTTCTATTCCTTTGTTGTTGCTAATGTTATTTGTTTAACTCCTTGCCTGGTGTCTGGGCAATGTTTGTTGCAAGTCTCTTTCTTCCTATTATTTGGGACGCTTAGGAAGTGGCTCTTTCCTGGGTTGTTCTCCTTGAATCTGTAATGACCCTTGAGAGTTTTTAGTTCTGGCACACCATGGGAGGTATTTGAACAGAATTATCATATTATCTTTATTGCTGTAATATAAGCAGTATCATCAACAGTATCAAACACAGTAAAGGAAATGAAAAGTTTTGATAATTTATATTCTGAAGACTTTGAACTCATGAGTTATCTTTATGTCTACATGCCAAAATTTAGAATTAATCAGTAATGTGTTTACAACATACAGGCCCTTAAATGTACCAGCAGCAGCATTTGGGAATAAAAGGTCACTGGGGATTTGGGGAGATGGGAAGATATGGGAAAAATGAAAGCTTAGAAATAGGTTTGACAGATTTATAAAGATCACAAAGATCTCAAGAACCTCATATATGCCAGAGAATAACAGAGGCTAAAGGGACATATGTAATACAGTACCGACTGAGAACCCCAGGACCACTGGAGACTTGTACACCTTATAATAATAAAAAGGAAGAATTAGGGCAGACTGAGAGACTTTTACTTCCGGGTATTGGTTCTGACTAGAAGACAGGAGAGGATGTGGGAAACGAGGAGAACAGGGGGACCTAGCAGTAGAAGGCAAACTAGAAACCAGTTTCCCTCTTCTATAAAGATGAAAGCAATTAAAAAGACAGAAACTCAGAAAGCTGGACAGATTCAGTACCAGCAAAGTAGAAAAATGAAAAAAAAATAGTTATGTCAGAGTGAAGAAATAAAAAGAGTAACAACAGCACCAAAATCAGTAACTGCAATATACCAAGCTATGCACATTAGTCAAACGGAGACATCCATCATCCCTTATCTAGTTTCTGAATATAATGCCTAAATTGAGCTTAATGAGCCTCTACAGGTTTGAACTCTGCAAGAGTCCATGCTTTTGTGGGTGTATCTGACTCCACCAACTGACCAATGGCTATAGTCAACAGGATTCCCTCATTCTCTAGTGAGTGATTTCTTTGACATGGTGAACTGGGTGGAGGAACTAACTGAAGGCCTCTGTACAGGTTCCAATACTAGAGCCGTACTCATTCAGAACACAAAATTTATTCAAACCTCTTGTCCTTCCTGGCACTCAAAAAAAAAAAACACCTTATGGTCATATTAAAGATACAATTATCCTATAACTTGAGATCTGGACCTGTGCTTTTTGCCTGTAAATTGTTCTTCTTCCTAAAGACCTTCATCCTCGAGGAAGCAACAGTATCACTGGGCAGCATATCTCAACTTCTAACACATAAAATTGATTCACTTTCTAACGCAGCCTGCCAATTAGCTAACCTGAGAGAAAGTAGAACTACACATCCCAGGTCACCCAGCATGGAGACACTACTGTGGAAACCTACCCTTTCACTGAGTAAGTACTTCTTTTTGCCTGATGAAACACATTATAGCTCTCACTGATGTATCTTAAAAATTCTTTCTCAGAGACCTGAAATCAGTTAATCCCACTATGAGCGGGGTGCATTGATGTTCCCATGTCCTCTTTCTGGGGACAATTCTATTTGCTATAGGCATTGATAAAGACTTCCTGTGTGACCTAACACATGTTAAAGTTTTTGAATGGTCCATGCACACACACAGACACACACATATATTCTCCATATAAAACCTCCTTTATGGCCAGGAAAGTAATTCAGCGATGGAGTGCCTACCTAACATAAGGGAGGTGTGTCACTATTTTTTTCAGATCTTTTATATTAGTTTTGTTACTTACCTGTCAGTAGTGTGTTATAGTTTACATTTTGCAATATTTCTGCCTCTTCTTTTCATATAGATTGTTTCTATATTATGTGGTGCTGTAACTTTATACCTCTATTGCAAATTGGAGAGTTAACATTATAAAGACCCTCTTTTGTTTCTGTTAATGATTTGGCTGACCTTTGCTGAAATTTAAGACTGTATACTCTGCTTTGATTTGCATTTGCCTGGTATACTTTGTATTCCTTTTATGCTGAGTCACTTCCTTCTAAGTGTATCTTCCATAAATGGACAGTCTTGGATTTTCCTTTCAAGCCAATCTTATTTTTTTAATTTTAATGGATGAATCGAGCCCATTTACATTTATTAAAATGACCAACATCTCATCTCTATATTTCCAATTACATAATGTACCTCCTGTTTATCTTTCATTAGATAGTCTGTGAGTACTTGGATCTGGAGAAAGTTCATATTTTTGTAATGTTATCTTTTATCCTAAGATGTTCATTTAATTTTCTAATCTCGCTTTTCTTTATTCAGGCTTTCACTTTTAAATTTATTAGAATTAAAAATATCCTGAATTTGGGCCAGAGATTTAGCTCAGTGGTTCCAGTGCCTGCCTAGCAAGTGCAAGGTCCTTGGTTCAATCCTGGTAACTACATACATCACTGGGTGTGGTGACTCATGCCCACCAGCAATCAATACCACATACCACAGTGCTGGGCATGGTGGCTCAAGCCTGTAATCCCTGCACTCAGAAGGCAGAGGCAGGAGGATTGCTGAGTTCGAGGCTTGCCTGGGCTTCATAGTGAGCTCAGGGCCAGTCTGAACTACAAAGCGAAACCCTATCTCAAAAAAAAAAATTCTAAACTGTTATCTATTATTTATGAGCTAATACCTTCCACCAGGTCCATATGCTCCCCACTTCTTCACCAAACACGAGACTTGCTGAAAAGGAAAAAGGCTTTATTTAAACATAGCTCCAATGAAAGGAGGGGGCCTCTTAATTACTTACATTATCATTACATTGTGGTCCAGATGTACAAGGGCCATTATAGAAAGGAAAAGAGGAGGAATAGAATGAGATAACAAATAACCCCATACTTCTTCTTCCCTCTGAGTCCTTTTCCACTCTCTCCCTTCCCAGTGGAAAAAAACCCAGAATTGACCTCCTGTAACCACCACTGGCATAAATGGTCTATTATTATGATTTGAAAAGGGGAGAGAGTAGTAGTTTACCATGTTGGCATATAGAAGTTTGGAGAAGGATCTCATCTATAAAAGAAAAAAAAACATAACCTTTAAAGATTCATTTTGTCCAGTCAGTTATAGATCTTTTCTCTTTCTATTTCTGTGCTTTTCTTCCACTTGCGTTTTAGTTCTAAGTCTTGACTATCAGGTTTTCATAGAAAGTTCCCTGATTAGCTCTGAGATCTCTAAATGATGCATTAGAAAGGATATTTAGGAAAAAATACATTTATGAATACATGAAATACATATTTAGAACTGTCCCTTTATGACGCTGTTACAAAATTTACTGTTTTGCTTAGTATGTGGTTTTTGAAAAGCCATCTTATGCTAACCTGATTTTCTTTCCTTTTTTTTTTTTTTGCCTGGCAACCTGAAATGCACTTTTTCTTGCAGTCCTACAGTTTTCCTACAGTTTTCTCTTCTTAGAGTATAAGGTTGAATTGATTTCTGGACTCAATAGTTAGATGCAAACAAGGACATTTTCAACATGTAGTGCAGTAGTTGTAATATGTGTTATTAAAAGTTTTAAGTGTGGGGCGGGAGGGTTAGCTCAGTGGTTCCGGCGCCTGCCTTGCAAGCACAAGGTCCTGAGTTCGATCCCCGGTAACCACATACAATGCTCGGTGTGGTGACTCACGCCCACCAGCAATCAATACCACACCCCACAGTGCCGGGCGTGGTGGCTCACGCCTGTCATCCCAGCACTCGGGAGGCAGAGGCAGGAGGATTGCTGAGTTCCAGGCTCGCCTGGGCTACATAGTGAGCTCAGAGCCAGCCTGAACTACAAAGCAAGACCCTGTCTCAAAAAAAAAAAATGTTTTAAGTGTATTTCCTTTAATTGTATTCTTCATCCAAGCACATAAAGAATGAGTCTTTTATACTCAAATGGACATACTTTCAGACATACTCATAAGTGAAATAAATAGGACACAGATCTGTAAATATCATGTCTTTTCTCTGGTATGAGAAACTGAAGATGTAAGTGAGCTTGAGAATATATGGTAGATATTGTTAAATAGAAAATATTGAAAGGGAAATGGGGTGTACAGGTAACAAGGGGAAGAGAAAATATGATGGTAATTAAAAAAGGAAACAAAGCTTATGTAAATATGGGGTGGGGATTGTAGAGTGGGTGGGGGAATGGGAAAAAATGAGAATTAGTGTCATATACTCGTATAAATTGTCAATATTGAGTGTGATCATGATGTATATATATAATATACCAATAAATACTCAAATTAAAAATTGTAGATATATGTATAACATACATATACAATACATTGTACATTTATATGGACAATGTAATACATAAATATATGTATATAATTATATCTATCATATATATGATAAACAGTGTCTTCTTTCCCTGACTTCTGTATCAATTTTTTGTTTCTTTTTCTTTCATTATTTAGTAAACTTTATTGGTACATTATAAACAGAGCTCACAATCACACAACATATTGGGGAATTTGTACAAATATGTGACACAGGTAAATTCTCATTTTTTACCCACATCCCTACCCACCCATCCCCTATATACATACTCTTTTATTTTTTTCCAGATCATATTTATTCCTTCCCCTCATTACGTTCCCATACCAAATTCCTTTTAGATATTACAGAAACTATCATACATTCTAGAGTTTCTTTACCTCTACAGGTACTTATATCAAAGAAAAGGTCTGGTATTTGCATACTGTGTTCTATTTATTTCACTTATTAGTGTGTCCTCCAGGTATATCCATTTGCACATAAATGAATCAATCTTGTTGTTCTTTATGGCAGAGTAATACTCCATTAAAAAAAACACATCTTCTTTATCCAGTCCCTGGTTGATGGGCATTTGGGTTGTTTCCAAGATTCGGCTATCACAAACTGAGCTGCTATGAACAAGGGTGTACATCTGTCTTCCCAATGTGATTTTTAAAATTCCTTTGGGTATATTCCTAGCAGGGGGATAGCAGGGTAGAATGGGACCTCTAGTCCTAGTTTTCTGAGGAATCTCCACACAGATCTCCACAATGGTTGCACAAGTCTACAATCCTACCAACAGTGGAGAAGGGTTCCTTTCTCCCCACAGCCTTGCCAGCATTTACTGTTGGTTGATTTTATAATAGTGGCCATTCTTTGTGGAGTAAGATGGAATGTCAGTGTTGTTTTCATTTGCATCTCTCGAATGACCAGCAATGTCGAACATTGCTTCATATGCTTGTTGCCTGCTTTGACTTCTGCCTCTGAGAAGTGTCTGTTCATTTCAGATGCCCATTTTTGAATTGGGTCTTTAAACTTGGGGAGACTGATTTAAGTTCCTTGGGTATTGTAGATAATAGCCCTTTGTCCGACAAAAAGCTAGTAAAGACTTTTTCCCATGTTGTTGGTTGTCTTTTAACGGTGCCAGAGATTTCTTTTGTTGTGCAGAAGCTGCTTAGTAGGATGAGATCCCTTTTGTTGATTCTTTCTGCTAGTTCTTGTGCTAGAGAGGTTTTATTCCTGAAGTCTCTGCCTAAGCCAATGTCTCCAAGCGTTTGACCTAACCTGTTTTCTAGCAGGTTTACTGTTTCTGTTTTAATGTTTAAGTCATGAATCCATTGGGAATTTTGTTTTGTGCATGGTGAAAGATATCTAGCTTTAGTTTTTGGCAGGTTAAAGCCCAGTTTTTCCAGCACCATTTGTTAAAGAGGCTGTCTTTCCTCCATTGGGGATGTTTGGCTCCTTTGTCAAAGATGAGGTGGCTTAGTGTATCTGGGGTTGTGTCTGGATCTTCTAATCTATTCCACTGGTCCTTGGGTCTCTTACTTTGCCAGTACCATACAGTTTTTATCACAGTGGCTTTATAGTAGAGTTTTAAGTTGGGAATTGTAATACCCCCTGCCATGTCATGGTTGCTTAGAATTGTTTTTGCTTTTTTAGGTCTCTTGTGGTTCCAGATGAATTTTTGGATTATTTTCTCTAGCTTTGTGAAGTATAGTGTTGGAATTTCAATTGGAATTGCATTGAATCTGTATAGTAGTTGTGGAAATATAGCCATTTTGAGGATGTTGGTTCTCCCTACCCAGGAACAAGGGATGTCTTTCCACTTTCTGATTTTCTTTTCTATCTCGTTTTTCAGAGTCGTATATTTTTCAGCATAGAGGTCTTTCACCTCCTTTGTTAGATTGATTCCTAGATATTTCATTTTTCTGGATGTAATTGTGAAAGGGATAGACTCCCCAATTTCTCTTTTAGTGAGTCTGTTGTTTGTGTAGACAAAGGCTGTTGATTTTTGAGCATTAACCCTGTATCCAGCAACACTACCAAATCTGGAAATTAAGTCTAATAGTCTTTTGGTTGAGTTTTTAGGATCCTCCAGATAGAATATCACATCATCAGCAAATCATGACAGTTTAACTTCTTCCTTTCCTATCTTAATTGCTTCTATATTTTTGTCTTGCCTAATTGCTATGGCTAATGTTTCCAGTACTATATTGAATAAGAGTGGTGACAGCAGGCATCCTTGTCTCGTTCCTGATCTTAGTGTGAAAGGTTCAAGTTTTTGCCCATTACGTATGATGCTGGCTGTTGGTTTCTCATAAATAGCTTGTATCAGATTGAGAAAAAGTTCATCAATTCCGATTTCCTGTAGGGTTTTGATCATGAATGGGTGCTGGATTTTGTCAAATGCTTTTTCTGTATCTATTGAGATGATCATATGGTTTTAGTCCTTAAGTCTATTAATATAGTGTATTACACTTATTGATTTACATATGTTGAACCAGCCTTGCATCCCTGGGATAAATCCAACTTGATCAGGGTGTATGATTTTCTTGGTAACTCTCTATATTCTTTTTGGCAGTATTTTATTGAGGATTTTTGCATCAATGTTCATTAGAGAGATTGGCCTGTAGTTTTCTTTTGGTGAGATCTTTCTCTGCCTTTGGAATCAAGGTGATGGTTGCTTCAAGGAATGATTTGGGGAGTACTGCTTTCCTTTCAATTTCATTAAAAAGATTGAGGAGTACAGGCGTTAACACTTCTTTAAAAGTTTAATAGAATTCAGCAGTGAAGCCGTCAGGACCAGGGCTTTTCTTTGTTAGTAGGTTTTTTATTACATTTTCAATTTCACAGATTGATATTGGGTTGTTTAACATTATTATATCCTCTTCGTTCAGCTTTGGAAGTTCATATGTGTCTAGGAATCTACCCATTTCCTCTAGATTTTCCATCTTTTTGTAGTACAAATTTGCAAAATATGAGTTTATTATCATTTGGACTTCCTCTGGCTCTGTGCTGATTTCCCCATTTTCATTCCTTATAGCATGGATTTGAGCCTTTTCCTTCCTTTGTTTGATAAGGTTGGCTAAGGATCTGTCAATTTTATTTATCCTTTGAAAGAACCAACTCTTTGATTCATTGATTCTTTGTATTGTTCTCTTTGTCTCCACTGCATTAATTTCTGCTCTGATCCTTATAATTTCCTCCCTAGTATGAGCTCTGCGTTTGTCTTGTTCCTCTTTTTCTAATTGTCTGAGGTTCATCATTAGGTTGTTTATTTCGGTTTTTTGTATTTTCTGAGTGTAGGCATTCATTGCCTTGAATTTCCCTTGTAGAACTGCTTTCATTGTGTCCCATAAGTTCCTGTATGTTGTACTGGGGTTGTCATTTAGTTGTAGAAATGGTTTAATTTCTTCTTTAATTTCTTTTGTGGCCCATTGGTTGGTCAACAGAATGTTGTTCAGTTTCCATGC
>PVIC010030656.1:0-21736 GCA_004025085.1 Thryonomys swinderianus
TTTTTTTTTTTTTTTTTTTTTTTTTTTTTTTTTTTTTTTTTTTTTTTTTTTTTTTTTTTTTTTTTTTTTTTTTTTTTTTTTTTTTTTTTTTTGCTTTTTGGAGACAGGGTCTTGCTTTGTAGTTCAGGCTGGCCCTGAGCTCACTATGGTGCCCAGGCAAGCCACCGCGAACTCAGCAATCCTCCCGTCTCTGCCTCCCCAGTGCTGGGATTACAGGCATGAGCCACCACGCCCAGCATTATATGTGGTAACCGGGGATCGAACTCAGGTCCTAACGCTTGCGAGGCAGGCGCCGGAACCACTGAGCTAACCCTCCGGCCCTCATTATTCATTTTTTGTCTAGTTGATCTATTTGTGACGGGGTACTGAGTTCCTCTGCTTTTATTGTACTAGTGCTTATTTGGGTTTTCCTGTTCATTAATATTTGTTTTATATATTTGGGGGTAACAGAATTTGGTGTATATATATTTACAAATGCCATCTCTTCCTCTTGGATTGTTCCCTGTCCGAGGATGTAGTGCCCTTGTCTCTCTTATAATTAGTTTTGGTTTGAAACCTACTTTCTCTGCAAATAAGATAGCCACTCCTACATTTTAGGGTTTTCTTGTCACATGGAGAATTTTTTCCATCTTTTTACTTTCAGTGTAGTGAATTTTGTTTTGAGCTAAATGTTTTGAATACAGTATATTTTTCGATCTTCCTTCTTAATCCCTTCTGGCAGTCCCTTCCTTCCTTCCTTCTTTTCTTTCTTTCTTCCTTTCTCTCTTTTTTTCTTTGAGACAGGTTCTCACTTTTTAGTTCTGGCTGTCCCCAAACTCACCATGTACCCCAAACTAGCCTCAAACTTATGTCAATCCTCCTGCCTCTGCCTCCTAAATGCTGGGATTACAGGTGTGAGCCACCAAGCCCAGTAGCCCATTTTTTTTAATTGGTGAATTGAGGCCATTAACATTGATGGTTGCAACTGATAATGTGTTGACTTAACCTTATCATATTTTTCTGTTGTTGGTCCTTTTTTTATTGTCTTAACTTTTCCTCCCTTTCCATTTAATTTCTTGCTTTTCCTAATGGCTTCACTCTTGGGCCTCATGGAATCTATGTCCTTCATTGTCTTTTTCGAGGATGTTGTTTAGAATATTTTAGAGTGTTGATATTGTTTCTCAGGTGTTCTTTGTTATAGAAGTATCTTATTTCCCCATTAATTTGAAAAGAGTTTTGCAGGATACATCAGTTTAGGTTGGAGGTTGTTTTCTTTTAGGGATTGAAATACTTCACTTGAGACTGTCCGTGACTTGAGAGTTTGGCTAAAAACAAAAGTCTGCTGTGATTCTGATGTGCTTTCCTTTGTATATGATTTGTTTCTTTTCTCTAACTGCTTTCAATATTTCATTCTGCTTGGATTTCTGGTATACTGACTATTACATGCCTAAGTGTGTTTTGTTTTGTTTTTCATCACAGCTAGTTGGTAGTACTATATGCCTCACTTAACTATATGTCCAATTCTTTTTGTCTGCTTGGGAAATACTCTTTTTTTTTTTTCTTGAGACAGGGTCTCGCTATGAAGTTCAGGCTGGCCCCGTGCTCACTATGTAGTCCAGGCAAGCCTCGAACTCAGCAATCCTCCTGTCTCTGCCTCCCGAGTGCTGGGATTATAGGTATGAGCCACCACACCTGGCTTGGGAAGTATTCTACTGTTACATCTGTGGACAGGTTGTCTTTTTAATGTTTGCATTATCCCGTTTCTTCACTGACTTGGTTCAGTCTTTTGTTATTCTTCTTTGCATCATCTAGCAGCTACTAGATTGATTTCTCAGGGTCCCTTACTATTTCTAAGAAATCTTTCCTCGCCGGGCATGGTGGCTCACGCCTGTAATCCCAGCACTCGGGAGGCAGAGGCAGGAGGATTGCTGAGTTCGAGGCTTGCCTGGGCTCCATAGTGAGCTCAGGGCCAGCCTGGACTACAAAGTGAAACCCTGTCTCAAAAAAAAAAAAAAAAAAAATCTTTCCTCTCCTGGTCACTAACTGTAATCCTTTCTTCTATGTCTGAGACTCTACCTTCACATTCGCTAGTTCTACTTGGTAAATTTTCAATGGATTTTTAATCTCTTGGATTTCCATTTGAATCTGTTGTTGGATTCCATTTATTTTCTATGGTGGCATCCCATCATGTTTCCGAGGTCCTCTATTTTTTTTATCCATGTCTTTGACCATGGTTACCATCTCTGTTGTTATCTCAGAGATTATTTCTGCTTTCA
Organism: Thryonomys swinderianus; assembly: GCA_004025085.1. NCBI lineage: Eukaryota > Metazoa > Chordata > Mammalia > Rodentia > Thryonomyidae > Thryonomys > Thryonomys swinderianus. The sequence continues at coordinate 2,256 of PVIC010030656.1, forward strand.
TTTTTTTCCAGATCCTCTTTCGTTGCCAGCTCAAGGAGTCTCTAGCTGGTTGAATTTCATCTCCCTACTCCCTAAATTTCCATTTGATTACCTGGAATTCTGGGTTTGGGTTTTATTTAGGTGTTTTCTGATTTCTACTTTTTATTGTTGTTGTTGTTGATGTTTTGGCTTAATTCCTGAGATGATGCTTATAAAATGCTTATTAAAAGTATCTTTCTTGCTGATATTTAGAATCCTTAAGGAATGGCTACTTCCTGGGTCCTTCTCCTGGCCTTGAGTCTATGATGGCCCTTAGGCAATCTCAGTTCAGTTCTTGAACACCAGGAAAGATACTTGAACAGAACAATCACGACACCAACCACTGTAGTTTGGCAGGCCTTTACTGCAGAGACTCTCTGCGTTCTTCTAGTGGACTGCAATGTGAACAAGGCTGTTCACATTTCTCTGGAGCTCAGCCTTAATGACTCCACGAGACTGTGCTGCACAGACCTAAGTCCCTGAACAGTTAGGGTGGCCCATTGTGACTAGAGGTAGAGTTGCTGGACCTCCTTGCTATGTGAGGATTCCATGAAAATTCCTGGGCTGGCAGCTGTGTGGAGGATGGGACAGAGTTGCTGGGCCTCTGCAAATGTCAGAGCCAAACTGCCAGGCCTTCTAAGTGATGAACCAGGGAGCAGTTGCCAGGTCTCCTCCCAATATGATGGTCCCACAAGAACTGCTGAACTCACTGCTGTGTGGAGGTTGGGGCAGCATCACCAGACCTCTGTGTGTCCCAGCCAAATAAAAGGCCTACTCACTTCATGATGGACCAGGGCACTATTGCCAGGCCACCTCCTTATGCAATGGTTCCCTCAAGAACTCTGTGCCCACCAATGTGCAGAAGTCAGAGTTGCCAAGCCACTGTGAATATCCCAGCTGAACTGCTGGCCCAACTCACTGCATAAGAAACCAGAGCACAGTTCCCCAGCCTCCCTATGCCATGATCCCATGAGAACTCTGGGCCCACCAATGTGCAGGGGCTGAGGCATAGTCACGAGGCCTCTGAGAATGTACCAACTGAACTGTTGGTTCTACTCACTGTGCAACAAACCAGGGTGCACAGTTGCTGGGTCTGCTCCCTACTTGATGGTCCCCTGAGAACTCTGTGACCACCAGTATGAGAAGGGTGAGGTAGAGTTGACAGGCCTCTCTCTGCCAATGTCCCAGCTGAACTGCTGGCCCTACTTACTAAGCAACTGGGATCATATAAATTACAAAGCTTCTGGGCCGGAGATTTACCTCAGTGGTTCCGGCACCTGCCTTGCAAGTGCAAGGCCCTGAGTTCTATCCCGGTAACTACATACAATGCTGGGTGTGGTGACTCACGTCCACCAGCAATCAATACCACATACCACAGTGCCAGTCGTGGTGGCTCACGCCTGTAATCCCAGCACTCGGGAGGCAGAGGCAGGAGGATTGCTGAGTTTGAGGCTTCCCTGGGCTACATAGTGAGCTCAGGGCCAGCCTGAAATACAAAGTGAGACCCTGTCTCAAAAAAAAAAAAAAAAAATTAAAAACTTTCTGCATAGCAAAGGACACATCCAACAGAGTAAAAAGACAACCTACACAATAGGCAAAATCTATTGCCTAGAACTAATATCCAGAATATATAAAGAACTCAGACAAATTAGACCCCACAAAATTAAAAACAAAAAATAGGCAACTAAAATGAACCAATGCTTCTCACAAAAAGTGTAAGTAGCCAATAAATAAATTAAAAAATGTTCAATATCTCTGGCCACTAAAGAAATTCAAATTAGCAGGCATGGTAGTGCCTGGACAGGAACAAAATTCTTTTTTCTTGCCGGGTGTGGTGGCTCATACCTGTAATCCTAGCACTTGGGAGGCAGAGACAGGAGGATTGCTGAATTCCAGGCTTGCGTGGGCTACATAGTGAGTTCAGGCCCAGCCTGAACTACAAAGCAAGACCCTGTCTCAAAAAAAAAAAATCTATTTCCTTCACTCATCTTCCATGAATATCCTCAATCCCTCAATCTTCTGTTTTTTAACTCTAAATATTTCCATTTTTGTCAAGAATCTTATTAGATACTTTTTACAAGAACTATGGATTTTATCACTTCTCAGCATTGTGGCTAAGTGAAGAACTATGGATTTAGACAGGCATGATGGTACAAGCCTAGTAATTCCAGTACCAGGAGGCTGAGGCAGAAGGATTGCTATGAGTTTGAAGCCAGATGGTACTACATAGTAAGATCTTATCTCAAAAATGAAACAAAACAAAACAAAACCTGGATTTATAGACTCAAGATCCATTTCCACCATTACTTCCTACATGACCCTATGAAAATTATTTTTTATTTTTCCCCAATATATAAAATGAAGATACTATTACTTCTTTCTCTTATGAAATACACATTGGTATGTGTGTATATGCCAATTTATCATGGTAGTAGTCAAAGCTGACCATAATGAGATGAGACAGCATGACTAATGAAGTATAGGAAAAATAAGCTATTACTTTGAATAACTTGTGCTAATAGGGAAACTGGGTTTTACATTAGGTCTTTTGGTGACCACAAGACTCTTATTAGTAGAGTTTCTTTTGAATGGAACATGTAAATTATTTTTTAAAAATACATGTGATATTATCTTGTACCTATACAAAAGATATTTCAGACTCAGATTATATCCCTATTAAATTTTAGTCAAATCAATACACTTATTTTTAAATCTTCTATTATCATTGTATTTGTACTATTCAATTTTATTAATTTATTTTTCATTATTTATATATGTATTAATTCATATAAAATGTAACGATTTTAGGCTAACAGTTTAATAGGTATTGATAAACTCTCAAGAAAACATTTATGGTAAAGCAAAAATGGAGGATAAGGTAATTATCTTTGTTATAACTATCATTAAAGAATTTCCTCTAGAAAATATTTTCATCAATACTGGTATAAGTATGATTAAAATTTTTTGGTTTTCCACTGGAGAAAAAGCCAGAGTTAAAATACACTACATATACCTTACAGACATTGGCTCCAGTCTTTCTGTTCCATTCTATCTCAAAATATAACCATGGTGCCCTGCACCTGTTCTCACATTATTGAGACCTTCACTTCAGAGGAAACTACTAAAACAAAAGCACAGTGCTAGAAAACCAGATTTCTGGGCTTTTGAGCACACAGAATCGACTTAAAAGGCAGATGCTAATCAAAATAAACAATTTTACTTATGTATACACAAAAGTAAGATGAAAGCCATATTCAATTTGTAAGACCCAAGTTTCACATCCTTGATTATATTTTGAGTAAATAAAACTTTTAAAAGTGATTTTCTTATTTACCAGAAGATTTGTTTTTTAATGGCAAAATTACCAAAAAATCAAAGCTCACCAAAATAAATAGCTCTAATTGTGTCAAAAAGACCAATTTTCAAAGGATAAGGAAAAGAAAAATTGTTCATTCACTGAAAAGAAAGCACTCAGGAAATCGCTCCACAAAAAGCTTTCTTGTTTGAACCATTTAGCATTTAATTAAGAGTATTTCAAATGAAATAAGTCCTTTTTTGGTTACTTAAGAAATGCAGGTAGGAGTGTAATGTGATTTTCTGATTTTCCAGTATAATCTATTATTCAGAAGGTTTATTTCTACACAAAAGCTTCTTCCAAAATTAAACTTAGTAAAAAGCTCACAGCTTTATATAACAAAGGCACATTTTTAAAGTGAACATAATACATACAGAATTAGATATGCCATTAAAAACAAATCCACAGTACACATCTTTATTCTCTGTAAATTCACAATTTACTGATAATATGTAACACCAGCTTAGAGAATAAATGTCAAGAATAAGAAAAACAGAAAACACAAATGGAAATTTAAATATTGATCTAACACTTTCACAAAGTTAATAACATTACATCATCCTACAGAATTAAAGTTTCTTCTTTAAAAGCAATGAAGAGAAAGTGGTTGTCAATGGTTCAATGCTGTGAAATCTGCAGGAAGATTATCAAATTCTATTATAAGAAAGTCCTATCAGGTTCATCCTCCAAATAGCCACTGAATGCTCTTCCTCCTCTAGCAGCATTCGCAATCAATTTAATACATAGTTCAAATTCTCATCATCTTTTGCCTAGACAAGAGTAGCAGCCTCATTATTTTTCTGCATCCTGCTTCACTCCACTCCAACTCATATTCAAGTTTCTGGCAGTATGGAAATAAGTTCTGCAAAATCAAAGTTCATCATACTAACTCCTTCAATCAAAATCACTGAATGATACCCAGCACTCGGGAGGCAGAGACAAGAGGATTGCTGAGTTCGCGGCGGCTTGCCCGGGCTCCATAGTGAGCTCAGGACCAGCCTGAACTACAAAGCGAGACCCTGTCTCAAAAAAAAAAAAAAAAAATCACTGAATGATATTCTACACGTCTACACAATAAATTGACTTGACCAAAATTATTACCTCAGGAATTTTTCCTCACCCAAACTTATATGGACTAAATGCATCTGTCAACCTGCAACAACTTAAAAACAAAACAAAACAAAATATATAAAGCAATGGTTTCCAGGTGTGGTAGGTTGAGGATAGTCCACCCTGACAGAAAGAAAACAAATTATGTCAGTTTACTCCTTGGGGAGAGACTCATTTGAACTCCAAACTATAGTTCAAGGCGGAAGAATGCCGATGAAGTTCAGTAGTCTGAGCTGAAGAAAATGAGTTGGGAGTTCAGGATATCCAAGGAGGTTAGAGGTCATAGACTAGAGTGCCAAAGAGAAGAAAAATTAACAAGGAAGGAGAAGTCCACAGGTGCTCAAAGGATATTCCCATTTCTTCAACTGAGTATTAACTAGTGCCTAAGATAATCGCCTGGCTGTACCACACAGAAAGAACAAAAGGTTGACCCCAAGAGCTCACCCAGAGGCACAGACTGCATTCACAACATCCTAATATATGTGTAACATAAGTTCTGGAGGGGTAGGCTCTATGAATAATCAATGGCCATATTTGAAGAATTGATTTTTAAAACTTGATGAAGACTACTTAAGATACACCAAATATTTAGATATAAAGAAAATCATTTTAAAACAGCTGAAGAAAAAGATACGTAATATAAAAGAGAAATAAAGATAATGACAGCAGACTTCTCTTTACAGACCCTATCACCACTCCTGTTCAACATTAGCAAGAAGAATTAGGCAAGAAAAAGAAAGAAAAAGAATGGATATATGAAAAGAAAAAGTCAAATTATCATTACTATGAGATACCATGACCCTCTACATACAAGACCCAAAACATTGCACCAAAAAACTCCTAATAACCACATCCAGCCATCTAGCAGGATACAACATCAACAAACAAAAATAGTGTTCCTGTGTAACACTATTAATGAACTGAGAATGAAATTACATAAAAAATACTACTCACAATAGCTCCAAGAAAAATTAAATACTTAGCAATTAGTGAAGGAAGTGAGAAACCTTTACAATTAAAATTATAGAAATCAGAAAAAGGAGACTAAAGAGGACAGCAGAAAATGGAAAGATAACCCCTGTTTCTAGACAGGCAAAACCAGTATTATCAAAATGGGTATTCTCTACTTCCAAAACTGGTATTTAATGCAGTCACAATCCATATACCAACACCATTCTGCATAGAACTGGAAAAAACAATACTAAAATCCATATGGAACCAAAAGAAACCTAGAATAACAAAAGCAAACCTGGGTAACAAGAGTAAAACACGATGTGAAGTTATGTAACAAAGCTACAGCAATATAAAACAATGGCACTGGCACAAAAACAGACATGTGGCTCAATAGAACAAAATAGAGGATACAGAAATAATCCCAAGTGCGTTCAACTATTTGAGCTTTAACATGAAGTTCAAAAACATGCACTGGAAGAAATAAATCCCATTAAACAAAATAGTTCTGGGAAAACTGGCTACCCACACACAGAAGACTGAGTTTAGATCTATATATCTCACCACATACTAAAGTAAAATCAAAATGAATCAAAGACCTAAATGTTAGAGCAGAAAATGATCTGCTGGAAGATAAAATAGGTAAAACTGCTGAAGGCATAGAGTTCTGAGCAGAACTCTCACAGCACAGGAAACAGTCCCAAGAATCAAAAAATAGGATCATATCAAATTTAAAAGCTTCCTTTTCCAAAGGAAACAAGAGAGTAAAAAGACAACCTACAGAATAGGGAAAAATTTTTGCCAAATATTCCTCAGAGGAACAATATGTAGAATATTTAATAAAGAACTCATAAAAATTAGACCCTCCTCACCGGGCGTGGTGGCTCACGCCTGTAATCCCAGCACTCGGGAGGCAGAGGCAGGAGGATTGCTGAGTTTGAGGTTGCCTGGGCTACATAGTGAGCTCAGAGCCAGCCTGAACTACAAAGCGAGACCCTGTCTCAAAAAAAAAAAATTAGACCCTCCAAAACAAAAAACCCACTGAGAGTCCATCTTACTCCAGAAAAAATGACTATCATCAAGGAATCAAATAATAACAGATACTGGCAAGGCTACAAGGGAAAAAGCAAACTTTTACATTGCTGATGTGAATGTAAATTAGTACAATTATTATAGAAATCATACAACTCTTCCTAAAAGCACTAAAGACATATTACAGTGATATATGTACATCCACATTTATAGCATCACAATGCATAACAGCTAAATCTTGGAAATATCCATCAACAGATAAAGGGATAAAGAAAAGGTATTTATACCCAATGGAGTACTACTCTATTGTAAAGAAGGATAAAAACTTGAGTCATTTGTAGGAAAATGGATGCACCTTGAGCCCATAATGCTAAGTGAAATAAATCAGCTTAATACTTCATGGTTAAATACTTCAAGCTTAAATACTTAATGGTTTCTCTTATATGAGAAACAAAAAATATAAATAAAGAGCAAAATAAAAGGTAGATAATGACAGGAATTATGGAGATAGATCTTTCTCAGATGGAAAGGGGTCAAATATGGAGAGAAAAAGGGCATCTGAAATGAATAAACACTTCTCAGAGGCAAAAGTCATAGCAGCTAAGAAGCATATGAAGAAATGTTCAACATCACTGGTCATTCAAGAGATGCAAAGGAAAACAACACAGATTTCATCTCACTCCACAAAGAATGGCCGCAATCACAAAATCAACCAACAATAAATGCTGGCGAGGCTGTGGGGAGAAAGGAACCCTTCTCCATTGTTGGTAGGATTGGAGACCTGTGCAACCATTGTGGAGATCTGTGTGGAGATTTCTCTGAAAACTAGGACTAGGGGTCTCATTTGACCCTGCTATCCCCCTGCTAGGAATATACCCAAAAGAATTTAAAAAATTACATTGGAAAGACAGATGTACACCCTTGTTCATAGCAGCTCAGTTCATGATAGCTCAATCTTGGAAACAACCCAAATGCCCATCAACTGGAGAGTGGATAAACAAGATATGGGGTTTTTTGTTTGTTTGTTTGTTTTTGAGACAGGGTCTCACTTTGCAGTTCAGGCTGGCCCTGAGCTCACTATGTAGCCCAGGCAAGCCTTGAACTCAGCAATCCTCCCGTCTCTGCCTCCCGAGTGCTGGGATTACAGGCCTGAGCCACCACGCCCGGCAAGATAAGGTTTTTTAATGGAGTATTATTCTGCCATAAAAAATGACAAGATTGATTCATTTATGTGCAAATGGATACACCTGGAAGACACACTAGTAAGTGAAATAAATAATCACAGATAGGCAAATACCGGATCTTCTCTTTGATATGAGCACCTGTAGGTGCAAATGAACTCTATTAAGTATGATAGTTTTTATAGAATGGGAAATTTCCATAGGAAATTTGGTGTGGGAATGTAATGAGGGGAAGGAATAAATATGATTCTGAAAGAAAATAAAAAAGCATGTATATAGGGGGTGGGGAGGTATGGGTGGGTAGGGGTGTGGGTAAAAATGAGAATTAATTTGTGTCATATATTGGAACAAATTCCCCAATGTTATGTGTGATTGTAAGATGTATATAAATTCTACCAATAAAGAATTCAATTTAAAAAACTTGAAAAAAATAGAGAAAGGGAAAGAAGACAAAGAGGATGAAAAAAGAATTAATGTGTGCTACTGTACATGTATTATTTACAATGAATGTAATCACTATGTACTAAAAAAATTTTCTCAGGCATGCTGGCTCATGCCTGTAATTCCAGCACTCAGGAGGCAGAGGCAGGAGGATCACTGTGAGTTTAAGGATAGCCTACACCACAAAGTGAGTTTAGGGCCAGTCTGAACTACAAAGTGAAATGTCTCAAAATTAATTAATTAATTAGTTAATTAAAATTGAAAAATGTTTAAAGGATGAGATTGTATGTGAATTCTATCTCAATAAAGAGATTTTTAAGATGTCAAGTTTCTAGTCCATTAAAGATAGTGTAGACACATTTCTTCTTGCTTATTCCCACTAAGTACAAGCATAAACCTGTAAGCACAGGAGCAAATGAAAAGAAAACTCTGAAAGGTGTCAAGAGGAACATTAGCATTTCCCAGGAATGGAGAAACAACACAAGGGTAAGACATTATATGCCACTCCATCAACAGTAGAAAGCAAAGCAGACCTGGTGTGTCCCAATCCCACACAAGCAAAAATAAGTCCAAGTAGACCGACGGCTACCTAAGTTCAGTCTGAAGCTCCATAGATAATAAAGGCAAGCTTCAATCGTGGACAAAGGGATATGTGGATCACACTTGGCCAGGAAATACACTTGCCTTTACCATTGGTACTGAGACTTCCTTCCCACAGAGAGTTATCAGTGTGACTAGGAATCATCAGCATGTGCGACAATGTCACAGTAAGTGGCTTGCCTGAACCCTAAGAAGGACTGAGGGAGGGGCAAGGGAAAGTAAAGCAGGGAAAGAAACAATTTGATGGTAAAAAGGAAAAAACAAAAACAAAGCTTATATATAGGTTGAGGGGACTGAAGGGAGGGAAGGAGAACGGGAAAAAATAAGGATCAAGAAATATCATGCACAGGTACAAATTCTCAATGATAAATGTGATCATAATGTACACCTAAACGTACCAATAAATCCAATAAAGAAAAAAATCAAATCTCCTAAATTTAAAGATCAATTCCAAAAATGGGCATCTGAAGTCAACAGACATTTCTCAGTCGAAGAAGTAGAAACAGTGCTGAAGGTTTAGCTCAGTGGCACCGCACCTGCCTTACAAGCACAAGTTCCTGAGTTTGATCTCCAGTACCAAAAACAAAGTAGAAACAGCAAGTAAACATATGCAAAAACTGTTCAACATCACTGGTCATTAGAGATACAGATAAAAAACAACGCTGAGATTCCACCCACTCCAGTAAGAATGGCTGCTTAGGGGCCGGAGATTTAGCTCAATGGTTCCAGCGCCTGCCTAGCAAGTGCAAGGCCCTGAGTTCGATCCCAGTAACCACATACAATGCTGGGCGTGGTGACTCACACCCACCAGCAATCAATACCACATACCACAGTGCTGGGCGTGGTGGCTCACGCCTGTAATCCCAGCACTTGGGAGGCAGAGGCAGGATTGCTGAGTTCAAGGCTTGCCTGGGCTACACAGTGAGCTCGGCCAGCCTGAACTACAAAGCGAGACCCTGTCTCAAAAAAAAAAAAAGAATGGCTGTTTAGAAATCAACCAATAACAAATGCTGGTGGGGCTGTGGCAAAAAGGAATGCTTCTTCACTGTCAGTGAGAGTGTAGACAGGTGCAGCCACTGTGAAAAGCAATATGAAGATTCTTCAAAAAATTAGGATTAGACCCTAGGATGTAGCTCAGTGGCATTCCACCTGCCTCGCGGTGAGTTCGATCCCCAGTACCACAAAAAAATAAAATCTAAGATTAGAGGTCCCATTTGATCCAGCTATTTCCCTACTGGGTCCCAAAGAATTAAAAGCATCATACCACAGCAATATATGTGCACCCATGTTTAAAGCAGCACAATTTGTGACAGCTAAATCTTGCAAACAGCTCAAATGTCCATCAACTGCTGACTGGATAAAGAAAATGTGGTTTTTCTATAAAATGTAGTACTGCTCAGCCATAAAGCATGATAAGCTAGAGACGACATGTATAGCTAAATGGATGCATAATGAGGCCATACTCAAATGAAATAAATAAGACACACATGTGAAAATACTAAATAGTTTCCCTGGTGTGAGAAAATCAAATAGAAGTTGTAACCTAGGGCCGGAGGGTTAGCTCAGTGGTTCTGGCGCCTGCCTCGCAGGCGCAAGGTCCTGAGTTCAATCCCCGGTGACCACATAGAATGCTGGGCGTGGAGACACGCCCACCAACAATCAACGCCGCATACCACAATGCCGGACGTGGTGGCTCACGCCTGTCATCCCAGCACTCGGGAGGCAGAGACAGGAGGATTGCTGAGTTTGTGCCGGCTTGCCTGGGCACCATAGTGAGCTCAGGGCCAGCCTGAACTACAAAGCGAGACCCTGCCTCAAAAAGCAAAAAAAAAAAAAAAAAAAAAAAAGAAGTTGTAACCTAAATAGAAGAAATTACACAAATTAAAAATGAAATAATTTAAATTAAAATCTTACTGGGTAGTTTCAATAGTCTAGCAAAGATGGCATAGAATACAATTAATGAACCATAAAGAGAATTTACCTAATCTGAGTATCAGAAAGAAAATAAAACATAATGAACAGAACCTGAGAAGCCTCATGACTATAACAAAAAAATGTATTTACATCACTGATGCCCCAGAAGAGATAAGAGCCTAAAAGAATATTCAAAAAATGGCTGAAACATTCCCACATATAGCATAGAACAAAACTACATCTTCAAAAAGGTCAATAAATATCAAATAGGAAAGACTCAAAGAAACCTATGGGAAGACACATCCTTATCAAATATCTGAAAGGTGAAGGAGAAAATCTTGTCAGAAACCAGAAACAACTTTTCCCTAGAGAATTAACTCCAAACTCAAATGATAGCAAATTATTCATCAAAATCCATAGAGCTCAGAAGTTGTACATTTTTCAAGCGCCATATGAAAAAAAAATGTCCTTCAGAAATGAAGAGGATATACCCAGACAAAGAAAACCTGAAAAAATCTGTCACTAAAAAACCTGCCTTTAAAAACTGGTTGAAGGAAACTGTGTGAACAGAAAGGAACTTACAAAAGAAGCAACCCTGGAGCATCAGGAATTAAGAATAAAAATATAAAAACATAAATAAAATATCGATGTCCTCATGAGTTTTAGAAATCATACCTATTAAAAAAAAAATCGTAGGGGGCTGGAGGGTTAGCTCAGTGGTTCCGGCGCCTGCCTCGCAAGCGCAAGGACCTGAGTTCGATCCCGGTAACCACATATAATGCTGGGCGTGGAGACACGCCCACCAACAATCAATACCGCATACCACAATGCCGGACGTGGTGGCTCACGCCTGTAATCCCAGCACTCGGGAGGCAGGGACAGGAGGATTGCTGAGTTCGCAGCGAGAACTACAAAGCGAGACCCTGTCTCCAAAGGGCAAAAAAAAAAAAAAAAAAAAAATCGTAGGGGCCGGGGATTTAGATCAGTGGTTGTGGCACCTGCCTAGCAAGCACAAGGTTCTGAGTCCAATCCCAGGTAACTACATACCACAATGCCAGGCGTGGTGACTCATGGGCACCAGCAGTCAGTACCACACACATCAGTGCTGGGGCATGGTGGCTCACACCAGTAATCCCAGCACTCAGGAGGCAGAGGCAGGAGGATTGCTGTGAGTTCAAGGGTGGCCTGGGCTACATAGTGAGCTCAGGGACAGCCTAAACTACAAAGCAAGATCCTATCTCAAAAAAATAAAAAGTAATAATTTCATGTCTGAACACATCTGTTTGAATCCCACCTACAAAGTCCTACAACAGTAATTCACACACTGTTTTAACACCTGTTCCTAGGCAAAGTGAAATGATTTTTTCCCCAATTGTTAGAAAATTTTTTTGCATGGTAAAATATCTTCAGAATCCCAGACTCCTCAGGACTACAGTTTTGTTTTTGCTTAAGATAAGACACCCTCAGATCCAGATGTAACCAATGCTGTGTAATTACTATGTATGAAGTATTGAACCAATCTATCACATAAAATACTCATCTTCATTTTATACACAAAGAAACTTAGCTGCAGCTGGTGGCTCAGGCATCTAATCCCAGAACTCCAGAAAGTTAAGGCAGAAGGATCACAAGCTAAAATCTGGTCTGAGCAACTCAGTGAGGTCTTGTTTCAAAATTTAAAAACAAGTTGAAGATGTCACTCAGTGCAAAGTTCCTGGCTCCAGTATGGAAGGGAAGGGGAAAAAGGGGAGGGAGAATGGGAAGGGAAGGGAAAGAAAGGTCAAAGCGGGGGTGCGGGGAGAAACAGTGTGAAAGAAACTGAGAAACTTAGAGGTACTGGGGATGTAGGTATCATCCACGAGGCCTTGGCTTTCATCCCTGGCAGAGGACAGAGGAGGAGGAAGACGGAGAAAAGAGAGGAGGAAAAAGGAGGTGGAAGGAAAAGGAGAAAGGGTGAAGAGAAGAAGGGATGGAGAAATAGGGAAGGAAGAAGGAAGGGAGGAAAGAAGGGGGAAAGAGGGAAAGAAGAAAAGGGAGAAGGTGGAAAGTACAGTGAGAAGAGGAGGAAGGGGTAGAGGAGAAGAGGGGAGAGAAAGCAGAAAGGAAGGGAGAAAAGAGGGAGAGGATGTTTAGAAGAAGGGAGGAAGAGAAAAGGGGGTAAGAAAGAAGGGAGGGGGGAGACAGAGGGGAAAGGAAAGCAGGGACTGGTGACAGAGCCTTATCATACATAAATGGATAAGCTGCGACTGGACTACTGAGTTATAATGGAAGGCTTTCTTATAAAAAGCAGTCTCTCTCTGGCTCACTTACTCAGCTCATCACGGGATGCTTTCCATCATGTTCTAATGCAACAAGAAAGCTCTCACCTTGCCAAAGCCATGGTTTTAAACTTCTTAGGCTCCCAAACAATGAGCTAAATAAACTTCTATTCTTTATAAATTACTCAATCTGTGCTATTCAAATACAATGATCGGAACCAAACTAAACAAATATATTTACTGGGGTTTTGCTTTTTGTTGTTGCTGTTTGCAGTACTGGTGACTCAATCCAGAGCCTCTGCACTGAGCTAAACCCCTGGGTCTTTTTTAATTTTAATTTTAATTTTGAGGCAGGGTCTCCCTAAGTTGCTAAATTGCATGGGCTGAGCTCAAACTTGTAATCCTCCTGCCTCAGCCTCCCAGAGGATTGGGATTACAAGTGTATACCACCATGCCTGGCATACATACATTCTGCTCTGCCATGTTTTGAAAAGACTATTACATTGATAATAAGAAAACCTGAAGCTTGCTTAAGCTTTATTTTAAACTAGTGTGACCTCAAGCAAATCCTCTAATTTCCCTAAGCCGAAGTCTCCCACTTGCAATATGATCATATTTCTTTGTGGTTCTAAAAATCTATACATGTTAAACAAACCACAATCAAATATGAAATTCACACATCTGCCACAAGGGGGCAAAAAACCATGTTTGCTGAAAAGTAGATTCAGTTTTCCTTCAGAAAAATATCTTCCTAGGAAAACTGATTAAACTACCAATTTAGAGACATATATACTTAAATGGATATACCTTAGGAACAGATTCATAAGTTAAATAAACAAGATAAAGATGTGTAAATACCATATGAGAAACTAAAGGTGTAAATGAAGCCCAGAATATCTGATAGGTATTGTGAAAATAGGAAGAAAATTTTCAAAGGGTAAAAGGAAGGAGGGGGGAGTAAGGAAGGGAAAGAAAAAAATTTGATGATAAAAACAAAAATGGAAATAAAGCTTATGTATATGGGGGGTGAAGATTGTAGGGAAGGCAGGGAAATGAGAATCTAGACATATCATGTAGAGGTACAAATTCTCAATGTTGAATGTGATCATTATATACACCTAAAATGTACCAATAAACTCAATAAAGGAAAAAAAATAAGTCTAATGACTTGCTTTCTGGCAAAAAAAAAGCTCCAGGCTACTGCCTTACGCCTTCTTTTGCATCATGTATAGCAAATATCTTTTTAGATAGGTTTATGTCATCTTAAGTCAAGCTGAGGACTAAAGATGTGATTCATTGGTATCACAGACTAGGCACTAGTTTCCATCCCAAAACAAAGTGACTATCACAAAGACATTATACTACACTGAAAAATCAGTAAGTAAAGAAAGGGGAGAAAAACAGGGCAGAAAGGCCAAAAAACAGAAGAAAGCAGCAGCTGTTTTATGAGCATTTCTGCAGTATCACATTATATCTGTGCCCCTCAAAGTATTTAGAACTATATTACCATTATTTCACAAAATATTCATACCTTGCTAACAATTCAACAGAAACAAACATTAAATTTTCAGACAAATTTCTTAGAAACAACTTTAATATGAATACATTTGCAATATGTATAAAACAGACCCTTTATAAAAGAATTAAAAATTAAAATTTTTCTATTTTGACTTATTATGTCACTTTCACTGTTATTTAAGTTATTCTTCAATTGAAGATAGGGTTATTATACTGCAGATGTTTAGTTTTGCCATATGAATTTAAAAATAATCCTAGCATTTGGGAGGCTGAGGGAGGAGGATTACTGTAAGTTTGAGGCCATCCTGGTATACATAGTGGGTTCAAGCCCAGCCTGAAGTGCATAGTAAGTCCCTGTCTCTACCCCAAAAATCCAGAATTTTAGGATAGATATCCTGATATCTTCTTCAATCTCCTTTTTCAGAGTCCTATATTTTTCAAAGTAGAGGTCTTTCACTTCCTTTGTTAGATTGATTTCTAGGCATTCATTTTTTGGATGCTATTGCGAAAGGATCTGATTCCCTAATTTCTCTCTCAATGAGTCTATGTTTGTGTATACAAAGGCTATTGATTTTTTTTTTTTTTTGAGACAGGGTCTTGCTTTGTAGTTCAGGCTGGCCCTGAGCTCACTATGTAGCCCAGGCAAGCCTGGAACTCAGCAATCCTCCTGTCTCTGCCTCCCCCGAGTGCTGGGATTACAGGCGTGAGCCACCACGCCCGGCAAGGCTAGTGATTTTTGAACCTTGACCTTGTATCCAACTAGGATCTTCTATATAGAATATCATGTTATCAGTAAATAATGACAGTTTAACTTCTTCCTTTCCTATCTTTATTCCTTTTCTTTCTTTCTCTTGTCTAATTACTGTGGCTAGTGTTTCAAGCACTATATTGAACAGGAGTGGTGATGATAGACATCCTTGTCATGTTCCTGATCTCAGTGTGAAAGGTTTCAGTTTTTGACCATTAAGTATGATGTTGGCGGTTGGTTTTTCATAAATAGCTTTTATTAGTTTGAGATAAAGTCCATCTATTCCAATTTTCTGTAGGGTTTTGATAATAAATGGTTGCTGGATTTTGTCAAATGCTTTTTCTGCATCTATTGAGATGATCATATGGTTTTTGTCCTTGAGTCTGTTAATGTAGTGTATTAGATTTATTGATTTATGTATGTTGAACCATCTTTGCATCCCAGGAATGAATCCAACTTGGGAAGAATGAATGATCTTCTTGGTGATCCTCTATATTCTGTTGGCAATATCTTATTAAGGATTTTTTGCATCTATGCTCATTAGGGAGATTGCCCTGTAGTTCTCTTTTTTGGTTGGGTCTCTCCTTTTGGAATCAATTTAATAGTTGTTTCCAGGAATGAATTTGGGAGTATTGTTTCCTTTACAATTTCATTAAAGTTTGAGAAGTAGTGGCATTAACTCTTCTTTAAAAGTTTTGTAGAATTCATCAGTAATGCCACCGGGCCCAGGACTTTTCTTTGTCAGTAAGTTTTTTATTACATTTTCAATTTCACGGATTGATATTGGGGTGTTCAACGTTTTATTTTTAAAAAAATCTAAGACTAAAAGCAAATTTATGGTCTCAGGGAATTCAGTTTCTTCAGATTTATCACCTCACTAACTATAAAGTTTGGTTCTCCTCATAATTTACTATGTCTGCCAGAGCTCCAAACATCACTAATGTTTCATGTAGAAATTGAGAAGGATATAGATTATTTCACATAATTCCTGTAAGAACAATTTTGTTTATAAATCACTGACCAAAACCTAGACACATGGTCATACTCAACTGCATGGGAGTCTCTTATAGTTCAGTGACAATTGTGTTGCTAGAAAAAATTGTTTCTAAACGAAAAGAAAAGAATATATATTAGGAGTCCACTGACAATTTCCACCAGAGTCTTAACAAGTGCCAATACATTGTACTTAACTACCTGTTAACCAGGAATATAGGGAACTCCCTAAGAATTAAGGCATAGGAGTGGAGTTATAAGGACAGCAGTATAAAAAGACCATCTTTTTTGTTCAACACACATAGCTTTCAGTATGTGCATCTGCCCAACTGCACATATACCACAGTTCTATTTGATGATAGATGCTACTAAGCCTACTCTGCATAGGTAGCTCACTGGTACATAGTATTTGGACATTTGTTCTCTATCTAATTTTGCAGTTAGCTACCAGCCTTTTTGAAAGAAAATATAGTTAGATCCAAAAGAAGGAGTTACTGTGATTCCCATGTCAGGGGGCTGCTATAATCTCCACACAGTAACCTAACAACAACTCTGTGGATTACTCAATAAAGAGACTGGAGAACTACATTTGAATGTATTATATGCTAACTTCAAAACCAAAGAAATCTGCCCATTATTATAATCTTGAGCAGCAGGGAATGCATGATGCAGTAGCTTATTTTCTACTTTAGTAAGGATATAGCAATATACTCCAAAACAATATAACCTCAAAAACTTAACTAAAGTGTCACATACTTCAACTTTCATGGGCTTCATGTTCTATCATCACTGTGTCTTTCCAAATGATCTAGGTGCCTATTTGTTTTCTATCACAAATTCTGCCAGTTAGCATGATATGACCACTCTACAGAACCAGGGTGACATAGTCAGGACTAGTAAGATAGAAAAAAAAAAGACCTATAAAGTATGCCAAAGAACTAAAAAGCTGACCTAGTCATGGACACAATATACTGGCAATGTACTTCACTGCTGGTTATTTCTGATGTTCTCAGTTAATTAGATGATTTCAAAGGTTAGTACCAAATCAGCAGGTGTCAGGTCTGTTGTAGCAAGGAGACCACATGTGAAACACTAGATATAACAGGAATGGTAGAAGTTTATGATAAATTATTCTACAAAATCCATCTTCTGAACAGCAAACGAGAGTTATATGCAACTTGAACCTTTCAAGCCTTAATATGGCATTATGTCTGTGCATTCAAGATTAAATTGCCTGGGTAAATTAAAAACAGAACTTCTAGAAGGTTACATTTGGCCCTTTCAACCACAATGATCCTTCATTCATGAATACAGAAGCCAATTTTGGGAATTCTTGCAGCTGCTCAATACATTTATCCAAATATGCACTAAGAAACAGGGAGCAACCAGAAGATGAATTCATGGTCCATTAAACCCTCTGTGAAGTAACTTTAAGTCAACCTTCAGTCCACACCTGATTCCCACAAGCTTCAAACCTGCCTGATAAAACACAGTGATATCTTGAGTAAGAGTTATCATTACCTCAGGTTCCCTGGAAAGTCTGAGTATTTCGCTTTCCTGCAGTTATAAGATGTAAAAGATTCTTTTAACCCAATCACAAAACTTAGTTTTGTGCTTTGTCCATTTTTAATGATACTGAGGTTTGAACTCTGTGCACTCTAACATTAATCTACATCTGCAATCCTTATTTTTGAGACAGGGTCTCAAAGTTGCCTAGGTAGAAGATGAATTTGTAGTCCTCCTGCATCAGCCTCTCAAACACATAGGATTGTTGGTGTGTGCCCCTGCACCAGGCCTCCTTAGTTCTTTAATTGTAATTTCAGCCAAGATTTATAAATTCATGGGCTGGAGATTTAACTCACTGGTAGCATGCCTGCCTAGCAAGCACAAAGTCCTGAGTTCAATTCCTAGTGAAAAAAAAAATTTAAAAACTCTGAAACTGTCACTTCCTTTAAAAACAGAGTTTCTCAAACTTGGCACTACTGACAGTTTGAGTTACA
Organism: Thryonomys swinderianus; assembly: GCA_004025085.1. Lineage (NCBI taxonomy): Eukaryota > Metazoa > Chordata > Mammalia > Rodentia > Thryonomyidae > Thryonomys > Thryonomys swinderianus. The sequence continues at coordinate 20,375 of PVIC010030656.1, forward strand.
AACCGTTGGAGCAAGGGGGAAATCCTAGGCAGAAGCTTCCTTGGTCTTGGGCCACTAGATCTAGCTGTACTCTCTTCACCCGGTCATGATTACTTTTAAAAAAGTAATTTTAGAACATTTCTAAATATACCTTAGAGAGTAAAAATCATTCTAGATTGAGACTCACTGCTTTAAACTCCGCAGTGGAATTAACCACAATTGTCGGGCCAGAGATTTAGTTCAGTGGTTCCAGTGCCTGCCTTGCAAGCGCAAGGCCCTGAGTTCGATCCTGGAAACCACATACAACAATGCTGGGCATGGTGACTCACACCCACCAGCAATCAATACCACATACCACAGTGCCGGGCGGGGTGAATCACGCCTGTCATCCCAGCACTCAGGAAGCAGAGACAGGAGGATTGCTGAGTTCAAGGCTTGCCTGGGCTCCATAGTGAGCTCAGGACCAGCTTGAGCTACAAAGCGAGACCCTGTCTACAAAAAAAAAAAAAAAAAAAAAAAACACAAAAAACCACACAATTGTCCTATAATTTTTATAATCCTGTGTCCCCTAAAATATATCAGCACTCAGTCCACCAGAGCTCTTCCTTTAACCAATACTTCATTTCAGGTGACCATAAGTGAAAAGTACCTTTAACCAGTGTGTGCCACAAATCGATTACCAGGGACCCTTGTACATCCCTTAAGGATCTGCAGCTTGTCAGTTTTGATTACGACCAACTAACTCTACTGGTCCAGGGTTAGAATTCACTCCAAGTAATTTAAGCAAAAAGGGACTCTACATAAGAATGAGATGTTCTCAATATAATTGGAAAAGATGAAGGGCCAGGCTCTGAATAACTAAGATCCCAGAAACAAACGCTAACCCACAGAACTACTCCAGTTCAGCCACAGTCACAAAAGCTGATACCATCACTGCAGGAAGCTGGCAAGCAAGGAAGGTACTATTGAACCTGTAGCACTAGAATGCTATCACTAAATTAAGAAGTTGTCACACAAAATGTAGCTCACAATCACATACCTGAAAAGTCAAGTCTATACCCTCAACTTTTCCTCCCAGGTAGCTCAGTTGCAAATGAAAATGCATCCTAAGGGTAGAACCTAAATCATGTCTGAAACTAATCAATAGTCAAAGAAAGTACTGGTCAGGGAGACTATTAAATATTCTCTTTCTGAAAGTGAACATTTCTTATTGTTTGAAAAACTGGTACTCTCCAAGAGACATACTGGGATTTTTTCTTTCAGTTTTTACATTTTCTTTATTAATATATACTTGCATTCCACTAAAATACAATAAATAAATTTAAAAAGCAGAAGGTTTTGGGTTGGCTTGGTCAACTTAACTAGATCCTGTGTCAAAATTAT
>PVIC010030657.1:0-21796 GCA_004025085.1 Thryonomys swinderianus
GAATGAATGAATGAATGAATACTAATCCTCAAATTATTCCAAAAAACTGAAGAGCAGGGCATCCTTGCAAATTCATTCTATGAGACCAGTGTCACCCTAGTATTAAAACCAGACAAGGGCACTACAAGAAAAGAAAGTTACAGATCAGCGCTCTTGATGTGCATTGTTGCAAAGATCCTTAGGAGAATAACAGCAAATTAGATTTAATAACATATATAAAAGATCATAAGTTACACATGATGGCATGTACCAATGTACCAATAGTCCCAGCTACTAGGGAGGCTGAGGCAGGAGAATCTCTTGAGCCCAGTAGTTTGAGCTAGCCTGGGTAACACAGTGGGGCTCCATAGATAGACAAATAGAGATAGCTTAATAGGATCATTCACCACAATCAACTGGAATTTATTCCCTAGATGCAAGGATGGTTCACCATAAGTAGATCAATAAATATGACACATCACATTAATAGAATGAAAAGCAAGAAGCCTACAGATAACTTTTTGCTGCAAAAGGAAAGATATGCCTGTAGGATGGAGAAATCTCCTTTGACAAGTAGTCAAAATTAGGATCACTAGTGGTGAGCTCTCTCCTGAGACACAACACACAATACAGCTCAAGGTATGGCCTGTGAAGGGCTCTTGCTAAAATGTGCAATCTAAATTGAATGAGGTCCTCAGGCGTGACTCCCACTTTACAGGAAGCATGTGGTATAGGGGAACAAACTCAATGAAATCATGAGAACATTATCAGACTAATCCAAAAAGTGAACATTCAATAATACATCTGGCCTTATATATCCAAAATAGGAAAAAAAGAAGAAAAAAGAAGTGGGAATGGTCTAAACGTCTTAGAGCTTTCAGTGATATAAACAGCTGCTGTACCATGTGTGCCATATGCTACCACCAGTCTAGACTAAAAGACTCTAGAGAGACAGGCAGATGCCTCTACAGTGACTGGACCAGTTCTGGCCTGAAGGTAAAACGAAATTGCTGTAAAAGGCAACTGGGGGAAACTGGAACATGCAATCGGGCCATTTAGGTCACCTCCTTGTTTTGGAGATTATATTAGGGAAATATTGTTAAAATATTTAGCTGCAATAATAGTGTCCTAGTTATGAAGAATGTCTTTTTTTTTTGCTTTTTGAGACAGGGTCTCGCTTTATAGTTCAGGCTGGCTCTGACCTCACTATGGTGCCCAGGCAAGCCGCCGAGAACTCAGCAATCCTCCTGTCTCTGCCTCCCGAGTGCTGGGATTATAGGCGTGAGCCACCACGTCCAGCATTATGGTATGTGGTGTTGATTGTTGGTGGGTGTGTCTCCACACCCAGCATTCTATGTGGTTACCGGGGATCAAACTCAGGACCTTGTGCTTGTGAGGCAGGTGCCAGAACGACTGGGCTAACCCTCTGGCCCCGAAGAATGTCTTTTTAATTTTTTTTGTTTTGGTTTTTTATTTTTTAAAGACAGGTTTCCACTACGTAGTTCAGACTGGCCTTGAAATCATTGTGCAGCCCAGGCTAGCCTTACACCCAAGGCAATCCTGCCTCAGCTTCCTGAGTGCTGGGATTACAGGTATATGTCACCGTGTCCAGCTGGGAATGTCATTATTAAGAGTTACAATATGAAGTATTTGAGGTGCAAGTCTTGTATAGAAAATATGTATAGAACATATCTCCAAATGGCTCTGGGGAAACCCTACTCGTTTTATTGTGTTAAACCAATATGGCAAAATAATAACTGATACATCTAGATGGTGGGTGCAGGGACATTCACAGTCCTGGTTTTTCACATTTTCTGTTTTTAAAACTTTATGTTAGAAAGATAAGAATAAAGGGAAAGGCTTTTTTAATGAGTGCAATGTTGAAGACTGGTGAACACTTAGAAGTTATGAAGATTTTTCCTTAGAATTGATGCATTCCTTGCTCCCCCAGGGTAAGCCAGGTATTGGACGAAGTACTACAGACAGGGCCAGGGTGATGACAAAGCGGCGCCTTCAGGCTCCTAACTCTAGCGGAGGACATGCCGTGTGATGAGCGATACGCAGCGGAGAGCACCTGCTATGCTGGGCGCTGAAGACACACTGAGAACGGGGGCCAGTGTCCCTGCATCCACAGTGCTCCTGCTCCCGAGAGGGACCGAGGGCTGTGGGATCTCAAGCCGGGTAAGTGCCAGCCCAAGAGGTAGAGTGCAACGGTGTGGTGCCACCGAGGAGGGAAGCAAGTCCCTCTCTCACATTCGCTTGCCCGGCAAGGGGCCGGAGTGGTGGGAAGCCCCAGAGGAGTCTAAGAGCTGACTTCTCCGAACTCAGTCAGATGGGGGAGGGGTGGAACAGTGAGGCCCATGGACCCTGGACAAATCCTGTGCTCAGGGAACTAGACAGGGATGGGGCTTCAGGGGCTGAGTGCAGGTAGGAAAGGAGCCCAGAGGCTCAGGGGATGGTGTGGCTCAGTGCTACTTGTGGAGCTGACTTAGGAATCTGGGCTTCCTCCTGTAGGCATTGGGGGCGGGGTGGCGGGGTGCAGCATTCGCACAGGGCACAGGGCGGGGGCTGCTGCTACGCCAGGCTGGGCCCAAACAGAGGGCAGCGTTTATTCTGTTCCTGGTCACATCCTCTCATGCCCTGGATGCTGCTGCTGGGCCCCGCACCTCTGGGTTCAGCTCTGTGCCAGTGGGCAGCAGGGCACACTTCAGATCGGGTGCTCTGGGTACCTAGCCTGGTGGGGCTGGACCAAAGAGAGGCGGCTCTGACGGGCAAAGGCAGAGGCCAGGAGGATTCCCCTAGATCTCCGCAGAGGACCTTTCCCATGCCACGATGTAAGCAGAGGTTTCATCTCAGCTAATTTAATCCCCAAGAAAGAGACGGCTTTTGCCACAGCCACACGCAAGAAAAGTCAGGAGGATAAACCACTCCCATGTACATGTCTGAAGTTACCTGGTCTGTGGACACCTTCTCAAGCCTCAGCCAGGATCACAGATCCATCCTTTCTCTCCTGTCCGTACTGAGCACAGGGCTGCATGAATCAGGCTTTTCAGGGTGTGTGGCGCCGAGACACCCACAGTGTCACACCCTTACTTGCCTGCGCTGTGGGGACAGACTTCTCCATTAGCTGCCTCCTCTGTTCCGCCCCGACTCTCTGGGATCCTGAATCCAGGCTGTTTTAGTGGGGTTCAGTTAAAAGGCATGACCTGGCCCAGTCTCCTCATACTCCAGATTCCGCCCGTACTCTCCGGATGAAGGAGATCCGTGTCCGCCAGGGGACCGTCCTGCAGCACCCTGGCAGCTGTAGTCTGGTGCACAGAAGTCTCGGGAGATAGAAGGCTCTTACTAAATGCCCCTTGGCACTGCCTTCCTCTCCTTTTAGTGGTTATGCCATACTGTAAGCTCCTTTATAGCAAGAACAAAATCACGGTCCTCAAGGGTCTGGACATAGGGGACACAGCCTAAGGTGCCAGGCTAAGGACAAGTTCAGGACCCAGAGGCAGGTTTGGCAGGTGCCACAGCAGCTGTAAGACACCCCTCAACTGGGCAACCACTCTGGGCAGCAGAGATGTGGGTGCCTCTGGGAAGAGTGTGTGGAGCCAGGGATTCCCGAAGGGTGGGCAAAGCAGCCAGCTGTCCACGCAGGCCGAGAGCGCTGCCCACATCGAGGGTGAGTGGCCCGGCCTGCTCCGACCGAGTCACAGCGAAGCCATCTGGACCGTAAACAGACATCTGGACCGTAAACAGACAGGGCGAAGATGGCACCGAGGGCTCCACGGTCACCCCCTCTGCGTAAGTAGGTAGCCCAGTCTCAGGCGGGGCTGGGATGAGCTTTAGGGGATACCGGGCTAGCTCGAGGAGGGGCGTTGCCTCCAGAACAGGGGTGCTGTCGAGGATGGTCCGTCCTGGATTCCCCCGCTACCCAGGCCCCTCGGGTCCCCACTGCTACCAGCCCTGGGTCCTTGCGGTCCCCCGAGCCGCGGGCTGGGACACCGACTGTCACCCTGTTCGGACTCTGGGACAGCCCGGGGTCACGGGGGTGTCTCAGCCGGAGGAGTCGCCGTGCGCTGTCACCCCGACCCCTCCCAGGCCCGCGCCTACCTGTGCCCGCGGCTCGGCTCCTCCTCGCTGGCGCTGCCCCAGCCGGGGCTGAGGAACCGGGCCGGGTCCCCCGCGCCCCGCGTCTCCGCCCCCTCCTCCTCGTCCTCCAACTCCTCCGCGTCCTCCGCCTCCTCGATGGCGACGCGGATCTGCACGGCGGCCTCGGGCCCGGGCACGGCCTCCTCCTCGCCAGGCTGGGCCATGGCGCGCGGGAGACTGCGGCGCCGCCGGGGTCCCCAGCCGTGAGGCCCGGCCAGCTGGGCGGCGACGGCAGCCGAGGCGACGGCGGGGCGGAGGTGGCCCCGGGGAGGGACGGGGGTCGCGGGACCCGCCCCGAGCGCCGGCACCGCCCCGAGGCGAGGAGCGCGGCGCAGGCGGGCGGGAGGGGCGACGTGCTGCTCCGCCCGAGCGGGCGAGCGCGAGCCCAGCCTGTCCCTGAGGAGCGAGCGAGCCAGCGAGCGTCCCCGCACCCCAGGGCGCTTCCCGCCCGTCCTCCCACGGCCGCCTGCGCGGGGAGGGACGCGTCCGCCGGACTGCCGGGCCTGGGCTTCACTCTGGGGACAGCGGACAGGCGACAGCCTGAGGGCTCCTGTGATTCTAGCGTGTCTCCCGCCCTCAGTGACAGGCCGAGATGAGAGAAAATCTCTTCGTGTTTTCAGCACAACCACTCTACACTGCGCTTCTTAATGGGGTCAGGGACTTGGTCCTGCCATAGCCGACACCAGAGGTCCTCCAAATGTGGCTCCGGGCCCTACATCCCGGGCTAGGCTAGGAATGTGTTAGAAATGTGAATTCTCAGGCCCACCCTGACCTACTGGGTCCTAACCTGTGATTCAGAAGTGTGGATTTTAAAAAGGCCTTGAGGTAATGCTGAATTTCCTTAAATCCGGAAACCACTGTCCCACAGAGAGGCCACTTTGCACACAGGATGCTCAAATTTATCCTTGTCCAGGGAATAAAAGGGGCTACGGGGATGCTAGCATGGTCTAGGTCCCTGCTAATGTTTTGCAGTGTAGACTGCAAACACTGTAGACTGTGTTCCGTCTCTGCTCTCCAGAGGTGGGTCAGAAACTACGTACCGGGGCACAGGAGTGAATAAGCCTTGACTTTACTTTCACGAAACCCTTAACTCAGGGACTCACACCTGATTTAGCACGTCATTTTGCCACGCTAGGACACCAAAAGAGTGGACTCTCATTCATACACACAGACACACAATCTGTTCTCATACTCTATTTTTAGCATCTATATTTTCAAAGAAGTCCCCAGAGATTTTGCTGTTGTTTTGAGACAGAGTCTCATTGTTCAGGCTGGCCTCAAACTCACAGAAGTGATCAGAATTTCCATGGGACATAGGAAGGAGGGTTAGTTCCAGGAGAGCAGTCTGTTAATAATTGCAGGTGTAATGATGAAATGGGTCAGAAATATAGGTGCTCATTCCTTTGTTGTGGGAAGACCTGAAGGATTCACAGGGAGCTGGACCAGATAGAACAGGGGTGGTGAAACTTTTAGAGTCTGAGACCCTGAACTGCAACCAAAACTCACTTATTTATCACAAAGTGCCAACACTGTGCTATTATATGATGCTCTGCTACTGGGGCAATGTTGGGATAGTTTTGCTCATGCGCTGGCAGAGGGCTCTGTGCATGTGCTGCCACACGGGTGCCATAGGTTCACGACCCCTGACACAGAGAAGCACCAGCCCGTCCCCTGCCCTCCATGCTGTAGAAGTTACAGAGCCACCAAAGCATCTCTGATCAAGGTGAGGAGTCCATTGGCTCAGTGGTTCTTAATGGCTACGCATTAAATCACATAGGGAACTTCCAAAAATCGGATTCCCAGCCTGTCCTCCTGCTCAGTTAAGTTTTCGTGGGATCGGGCGTCACGCTCAGATTTCAAAGCTCCCGAGATGAGCTTTTGCCTACATGCAGCAAAAGCTTAAAACCTTTACATTAAATCGTTCAAGTTCATATTTTCAGGCCACTCTCAACAGATCTAAAGACTGGCTACTGGCTCCCCTGATCTTCAGGGGCAAGTTACCAGCACAACTGAAGCCCAGCTTCCTCCTGAGAAGATGAGCAATTAATAGGAGTTTCTTGGGTGTACTGTGCTGCTTCCCTCTCCTTTCCTCTAGTACTCTGGTCTTTTAGAGGACAGGCCAAAGTTCCAGATCCCTGGACGATCCTCAACTGCGACCTGTGCTGGCATCCTGATAGGTGTGGCCTATATAGGGAACCCATAAACACACCCAGAGATCCCCCACAGGGAGGACTGAGGCTCCTCCCACGAGCTTCGTCACCCCAGGGCAGCAGGAGCCAGGCACCACAAGCCTGCGGCACTAACAAAGCTTCACTGTCAGATGGCATGAGTGATTTGGGTCAGAACAGTGCAGACCACGTGCTGTTTGCCTGTGGGTCCAGGCCCTGCTACTCACCCCTTGTTTACACTGTGTGGTCGTATAGCTGAGTCTCTTGGGAAGCATCTGAAAGTGCTGTTTCCATTTTGATTCTTGTAGATGATGCAAGCCAGAAGAATATGACTTGGAGATACCACTCATGGAGCAAACGCAGAAGGGGGGGCATGCTTTGCCACTGCTCTGGGTCCTCTTGTTCAGCTAGAGGAATCCTGCGGTGCTTCAGGGACAGAGCTGAGCCCCGGGAAGTGTCAGTGTCCAGTGGACCAGAAAGTGTGTAGCCGGGAGGGCTGGGATGTAGAGGAAGCCACCAAGCGGTGACCATCTAGACTTGAACTTGTGAGATTACCTGTGAGAAGAGCAGGAAAACGAGCCTGAAAAGCGTGAGTGACAGACTCAGAAGACACAGTTCCACCTCATCTGTCATCCCTTTTGCAGCAAGAGCTGAGTGTCTCACCGGTGTGGTTTCTAACTCGTAGCCCAGACTAAACACTAAGGTGCTCAAGTGGTGGGCACAGGGTGGATCAGGGCATTGAGGGGTAAGGAGCAGGATCCCGGAACTCCCAGGGGCCAGATGTGGGCTGTTTCCTTGGTGCAGCATTCCATGGTTATCCTTTCAGAGCAATTATTATATTTTGACTATTTAAAGTCTGTGTTTTCCAATAAATAGTAAACCCCAGGAAGACAGGGACATGTACATCTTTGCCATTGCTGTAACCCCATTCTAGCCTCATAATCCTGGCACATATCAAGTGTTTATTAAATATTATTCAATGAAAGAATGATGGAATCCCTCAGAGTATATCAGAGTTGAATGAAAAGTAAGATATTCAGCATCTGTTTTCTAAATATTCACCTAAGAAATTTTTTAAATAGTAAAACTGTAGCCTATTGATAATCTCCATATCCCTAATCACTGATCATTATTAGGTCCAATACCTGCAGGGAAATCTTAACAACTGTGCAGCTGCCTTATAGGTGAGATTGCAAATTTAAATGAACTTCAGATCAAATTCAGACCATAGCTAAGTCCCCTGAGTATTCACGAGACTGGGATAAGGGTAGCGGGCTACACAGGCTTCTGAAGACATGTATCTCATTGACAAAATGGTACTGGGTCATATGAGAAGGCCCTAAGGAAATCTATCACACCTTAAATAAATTCTTAAATAGGTAGAAATTAAAATAATCATTTTAGCCAATCCTCATCTCAATATCCAGATTTGAATCTCTCAGGTATTCAACAATATCTGAGAAGACAGAGAGAAACTGTCTGGGAGGTTGAAATTTAGGCTAATTCTGGATCTGGATCTAGCCTGCACTTCAGTTCAATTCAAGGTCAAGACTGCCCCTTAGAAGTCCTCTAGGCTGAGGATTTGGTGGAGGAACTGAAGGAGCTATGGGAAGTTGCTTATAATGAATTCAGCTGCTGACTGATCTGAGTTGGAATCTGGAAGGCCCGAACCCAGGACCAGCAAGGTGTACAGAGAAGACACCAGACATTATTGCTTGTTCTCTTTTTCCTTTCTGCCTTCCTGGAGGAAGGTCTAGTTGGGATACAAAGCTGAGTCATGTAGGCCTGGCTTTGCGGCAGGGATCCTTAGCTCAGATGTTCACCAGAAAGAGGGGGAGGGAAGGAGAAAGGAAGGGAAGAAGGGCGGGAGTGAGGGAGGGAAGGAGAAAGGGTGGGAGGGATGAAGGGAGGGAGGGAGGGGAAAAGGGGATAGGATCAGGAGCACTGTAAACTTTCACAAGAAGGATTATACACAAGAACATTTAGAAAAGAAAAAGTGTTCTGCTATAGAACATAAGATTTATCTCTTTATGGTCTTAACAAAATAATTTTTGTGTCCGTCACACTAGGACAAGGGACTCAGGTACTGAAAAGACACCAAAGTACTGCAAAGGAGATTACGGAAATGACCATTAATGGAGCAGTTACTGTGTATGAATGTGCATGGCCTCATTCAATCCTTGCAGGAGTCCCAGTGCCGAGTGTGAATAAACCAAGACTCAGCAAAGATAAGGGCCTTGATAAAAGTTATGGTTACTGTGGCCCATGAAAAGCATGGAGGTTTATATTTATGATGTTTCACACCAAATCTGCACTCTCTCTGCTGTACCATATTGAATTTTTCTGGAGCATCAGTGGGACAAAGGGACTCAGAGTGGGAACATTATCAAATCCAGGGGCAGAAAAGCAGTTGTTTAGTCAGGATATTACACTGGAAAGAATATTTTACTTACCATTTTTCTCTGCCACACCTACCACATTGCCTAAAACATTGACGCAGTTACTTTGAGATGGGCCCTGGGCTCGCGCCTCTCAGAAACATTCTAAAAGAGCTGGTCTGGTCTAGAGGTGGTGGGTGTGGATTCTGTATTTTACTGTGTCACTTCTATTTTGATAGATCCCAGATGTTCCAGCCTCTCCGCTTCTCAGGATTAGCTGTGAATTTGAGAGTGTTGTATTTTTCTTTCTCTTCGGCTTGATTGTCCTCTGCTCTGGGAGGAGGGGGTGGGGAGGGGATGCCAATAGCTTGGAGGGTGGCCAGATTTTGCAATCTCCAGCCACAGCTGCTAAAGAAAACTTATATTGTGTTTTCATTCTGCAGGGAAAACATGTTTTGCTCTGCGTTCTTGCGTAACCCTGAAACATCTGGAGTAACTTAGCTTAAAACTTCCTTCCAGGATCACATTCGGGCTGAAAGGTATAGAGCAATTTTCACCTTGAAATGTAAGTAAGATATAACAGTGTAACAAGTCATTAATTCATGTGTTTAGTCACACACGCAGCAAGCAGGGCGCCCAGATCTCATGACTCAAGCCCTCTAAATGCAAGCCTATTGCAGTTAAGTTATGTCAGCCAGCTGGGACCCCCAAAAAGGTGTTTAGGCATTTCAAAGTGAGAACCCACTGTGGGAGTATAGAAAGGATGCTTCAGTCTTATTAGTTCCTGGATCTCAAACCTGCATTAAAAAAAAAAATCACCCTCAGATTGCTTGCCTTCATCTCTAGTTTTTGATTCAGAAAGTATAAGGTAGGGTCCAGGAATTTCCATTTCTAAAAAACTTCCCAATAAAGCTGCTGTTGGTGATCTGTAAACAATATGCTGAGAATTTTGCTTTATTCCCAATATGTTGAGAATTTAGCTTTAAATTTCATCAACCTAAGTGATATTGACAAAAACTACATACAGTCACAATGTCCAGCTTCATGCTTTGCTTTTCTAAAGGGGTAGGAGTCAGTGCTAAAGTGAAATGATCACACTTAATCACTGTTGATGAGAGTTCACATCTTCTGGACCAAAATGGCAATAAATAAATATTTATAAGAACCTATCTAGTAAGTTGCACATATAGAGACTGTCTTAGTTACTTTTCTCTCATTGTGAGTCAAAATACCCAACACCCAAAGTTAAAGGGGGAAAGGTTTATTTGGCTTTCAGTTCATAGAGGTTTCAGTCCATAATCTGCTGGCTCCAAGGCAGGGTGGATGACTGACTGGTATGGCAGAGGAGAAACAGTATGGGAAGCAGAACGCAGCAAAGCCAGCAAGAGAGGGACCTTAGCAGCTTCTTTCTGCCTCTTTTTTTTTTTTTTTTTTGAGACAGGGTCTCGCTTTGTAGTTCAGGCTGACCCTCAGCTCACTGTGTAGCCCAGGCAAGCCTCGAACTCAGCAATCCTCCTGTCTCTGCCTCCCGAGTGCTGGGATTATAGGCGTGAGCTACCACGCCCGGCTTTTGCCTCTTTTATAACCTACTTAGGCTATGGGATTAGGATGGGGCCAAAGCAATCAGTGGATTGATTTAGTAATCACAAGCCTTAATCCCCGTATCACATGATCTAGACTCAGCCACCTCTGAAAAAGCCCACCTTATACCCATGTGAGGCTTTGGTGAACATCTAGATACAAACCATAACATTCTGTCCTTGGCCCCCAATGTACTCATGCACATTCCTTTAGGTAAAAGGCATTTCTGGTCCATCTCTAAGAGTTGCCAAAGTGTTAATAGTCTCAGCATTGTTGAAAAGTCCAACTCCAATGTCTCCTCTGAGATTTAAGGCAAACTTGTAGCTGAAGAAATGCAAAGAAAGTTAGACACGTCCAATATACAATGGCCCAAGGCAAACATTTCCTTTCCAAAAGGGATAAAGAGGAGGACAGTAAGAAACAGGAACAAAGCAAGTCCAAAATCCAGCAGGGCAAACATTCAGTCCTATAGTTTCACTTCCAGCATCCTCAGCAATCTGTGCCAATTTGTGAACTCCAGAGGGCTTGGGTGGCTCCACTCCTACAGCACTGCCACTGATTGTAGCTCCCACAGCTTCTCTCTTGGGCTAGCCCTGCTTTCTCCTTGCACTTTTCCTTAAACGATCCAAATTCCTGGCTTCTCCAAACCTGTGGGCTCTCCACTGTGCCTTCAGCTTCACGCTCATGGCTTCACACACTACCCTCTCAGCGACACACTACCTGGCCTCCCCAGCCTTCTGAAATCTGGGTGGAAGACTTCCTGACTCACAACTCTTGCATTCTGCCAGCACCTAAAAACCAGCATCACATGGATGACACCAAGCTTTGTCACCAGCTGGAGCAGTAGCTAGGCCTCCTTCCTTCACTCGGCTGTGGGGGTGGTGGGCTTGGATCACTGAGCACTCTGAACCCAGCCTGGAGGAACAAATACCCTAGGCCTTCACCATTCTGGAACATGGTGCTCTGGAGTGCTCTTCTCAAAGCAAAATCTTTCTCCTATGCAACTCTGAGGCTGCAGAGGCTGGAGTCCTGCTGGTTCTTGTGATGTCATCAGGCCATCTTTTCTGTTGTCTTCTGGAATATTTGGCTTTCTCTTGCTAGTCTTTTTGGTGGCCGGTTTCTCCTCTGCTCCATCTTTGCAGGCTGCAACTATGCTAAAGCTTCCTTTCTGGCAAAGCTCACAATGTTTTAAATCATCTTGGTGAACCTTTTGCTCTTGATTCTCAACATAAAGCTGATTTATGATACATTACTCAGTGAAAAGCCCAAGAAACAGGGCTACATATATAGCATATCAGTTATACATTATAAGTAGCATATCAACTCAGGGAACATAATGAAATATTAACTTGATGATTGTATTGGTACTATAGATATTAGTTTTTTCTTTCCTTCCCAGTCTACTAAAACAATCTAGCGAGCTCCTAACCTCTCCCTTCCTTAATGTACTTCTTTAAAGGGATTATTAAGCTATTAGTATGGGGGGGGTTTTGGGCACCTGACCCAAAATGAATACCTTAGAGACTCTCTATTAACAATTAGATTGCTAAACCCCAAAACTAGATAGCTGATGGATGCATAGGCTCATGTCCTCAGCCTATGTTCTAGCCCAAGAGGCATCTGCAGACCTGCAGATCTATCAATTATAACTATCAGTGCAAGATGGACTCAGTAACTAAGCAGCAAACACATGCAGGAACCCACATATACTCCCACAAACGCTCTTTAGAAACCAGGAGTGGGGGAGGTTGTCTGTATCAAATGGCAATAGTTTTGTCCTTGTTATGCTTCCAATAATCTCCCTTTTTGTCTTGAGCCAATCAGAGTGGCGTCTCTTCCTTGTTGCAGTGTCTCAACTTAACAGGTGGCTCATTTGTATATTTATGCACTTTCTACTTTCTCAACTTATGTGTTTTACTGCTTTTATTAACAAGAGCATACGATTAAAATTACATCAGTGAGCTGTGGCTGAAAATGTAATGTTTCAGTGGAAAGTTTCCTATTGACTCCTCTTCACAGCCCCAGACTCACCCGTCTCTAACACTGAGCTTCAGAAACTGAGGAATTTTGTTTGGTTGTTTCAGTTTGGTATGAAATCCAGAAGACAGTTTAAGTTTGGAAAGTGGCTGTGCAAAATTCTTTTCCCGCACTGAGTGAAGGTGATCCCAATGGCAGAGACTGATGCAGAATGAAAGAGGTATGGCGTGGTTTTCCCTGCTGATTTACAGGCAGCGAAGGCTGGAATGGATGAGTCATCAGCAAATTGAACTGCTGCCCTACAGCAGCCCACACGTTGTCATAAGGATTCTGCTGCAACATCACACTGGCTCAACCATGCTTTACCATTCTCACAAATAGGAGCTAGTGCTGTCGGTTGGTTACCATAACCCTTCAGGTTCACATGCAGGTGTATCCATCCTAAGGGACGATACAGTTCACAGCGGGGCAGTTTGGAATAAGCCCCTGAGGTTATTCTTATCCCTTTCAAGGTCACCATCTCAGCCTCTTCCCCATGGGGAGTCAAGCCCTAAGTGCAAAATGATTGGGACTTTAAGAACTTTTAGACATGCTCTTAGGATCTTTGAGGGCAGAGTCTGATTATGTCATGCTCAGTGCAATCCTCTGTTTGTTGAATGAATGAGAAATAAAATGTTCATATTAATATAAAGGGATGAGGGCCGGAGGGTTAGCTCAGCGGTTCCGGCGCCTGCCTCGCAAGCGCAAGGTCCTGAGTTCGATCCCTGGTAACCACATACATGCTGGGCGTGGTGACTCACGCCCACCAGCAATCAACACCACACACCACAGTGCCGGGTGTGGTGGCTCACGCCTGTCATCCCAGCACTCAGGAGGCAGAGGCAGGAGGATTGCTGAGTCTGAGACTTGCCTGGGCTACATAGTGAGCTCAGGGCCAGCCTGAACTACAAAGCAAGACCCTGTCTCAAAAAGCAAAATAAATAAATAAATAAATAAATAAAAAAATAAAGGGATGAAACTAGGAGATGAGTGCTTGGAAGTAACGTCAAGAAGTGCAGTCTGGGGATCCAGAATTGTGGTTCAGAATGCTGCGATGATGTAGGAGTTAAAGCAGTGGCAAAAGGTAGGGCTTCCCAAAGTATGTAAGTGCTAAAGGATGATAAAAATGTCAATAAGGAGAACATTATTGGCATGTTTTTCTTTAACAGAGGAACTTTAGACCAGAGAAATCCTGCATGCAGAATCTGAGAAAGCTGTCACATCCACTGGGGAAAGCAGGGCGGAGCTGAGGCCCTGGTGTGCCTAGTGAGGGGGAGAACCTCGCCCCAAGAGATTCCAAGAGCTGGGAGAGAGATGACTCAAGTTTTAAATGTCTTATGGATTCACACTGACTTTTAAAGATGCACTGCTATCTGTAAGAGGCAGGAAATGGAGTTGCTACAGTCAAGGATGGTGTCTTTCATACCTCAACCTTTCTCTACAATTCCTTGGACCTATTGGTTTATATCTTAATTAAAATCTACGAC
The DNA here is from genome assembly GCA_004025085.1 of Thryonomys swinderianus. Taxonomy (NCBI): domain Eukaryota; kingdom Metazoa; phylum Chordata; class Mammalia; order Rodentia; family Thryonomyidae; genus Thryonomys; species Thryonomys swinderianus. The sequence goes on from PVIC010030657.1 coordinate 13,750, forward strand.
CTAGTGGAGATTGTAAAAAAGGCCAAAATTTCTTTCATACCCATCAAGAGGTTAAAAGCTTCTTCCAACACCTGGAGGACACACTAATAAGTGAAATAAATAGAACACAGATATGCAAATACCGGATCTTTTCTTTGATATAAGTACCTGTAGAGGTAAAGGACCTCTAGAATGTATGATAGTTTTTGTAATATCCAAAAGGAATTTGGTGTGGGAACATAATGAGGGGAAGGAATAAATATGATTTGGAAAAAAGAAAAGAGTATGTATGTAGGGGGTGGGGAGGGGTGGGTGGGCAGGGATGTAGATAAAAATGAGAATTGACCTGTGTCACATATTGGTACAAATTCCCCAATGTTTTTTGTGATTGTGAGCTGTGTATATAATGTACCAATAAAGTTTACTGAATAATGCAAAAAAAATAATTCCATAGTTTAGCTTCGGCTTGGTCATGTGATCCACTCTGGCCAATGGGTTACTAGCAAAGGTTACGTAAGATGAAGTTTAAATGGGTGAGCTCTGGCCTGTTCTCTGGTTGTTTGGAGCCCTAGGACCACCAGGTAAATGAGCAACCCATCCCTGCTGCTTCTGGTGGGAGAGAAGACCTTTTTCCTCAAGGCCAGGAATTAAAATGTAGGAGGTGGAAAGGTAGATGGGTGCCCAGGAATGACAGGGAAGTTAGTTATGTGAACTGATCCCGAGAAAAGGAAGGACATGAATTACATTCTCAGGGGTGGTCGATAAAGACTAATAAAAAGCTGGAGAACATGTTCTGGAGGAAAGATTAGTAAAGAATTAACATGCAGGTGGAAGGAGTTGGACAGTGTCTTGAGAAGTTATAAACAATTTTTTTTTTTTTTTGAGACAGGGTCTTGCTTTGTAGTTCAGGCTGGCCCTGAGCTCACTATGTAGCCCAGGCAAGCCTGGAACTCAGCAATCCTCCTGCCTCTGCCTCCCGAGTGCTGGGATGACAGGTGTGAGCCACCGTGCCTGGCACTGTGGTATGTGGTGTTGATTGCTGGTGGGCGTGAGTCATCATGCCCAGCATTGTATGTGGTTACCAGGATCGAACTGAGGACCTTGCGCTTGCGAGGCAGGCGCTGGAACCACTGAGCTAAATCTCTGGCTCATAAACAATTTTTTAAATAAGATGATAAGGTAGGGAAGGCCTAATCCTAGTTCTGCCACTAGCCAGGTGGGTGAGTATGAACAAACCACATCCCTAAATTTTCTCACTGGCAAAGTGAACCATTTTGAGTGGAAGATTTTTCCAAAGTTCCTCTCAGTTCTCATGTCTTCAGGGAAGCTAGAAAAAGAAAAGGATTGAATACACACATAGAGTGCACATATGTTAAAAGAATTGGCTTCGTAGAGCATTGAAGAGATTTGTAATCTCAGTGTTTTGGGTAAATCTGTGTCACTAACTCAACAAATACAGAAAGTCATGCATGGAAGACAGGGAGGTCAGCGAGTAACAGCAGCTTGTTTTAGACCCCACAGGCTTATAGGCTTTGATGCAATGATTCTAGAGAAATTCACTTAACATTTGGGGGCACACCCAGCTTCGTTATTTGGTCATTTCCAAACAAGAGTTTGGATTGTGTTTCCTAGAAATAGGAAGCGTGGTTGCTGAGCCAATTCCAGCCAGGGATTGCATCAGATGACTTTCCTGCACCCGCAGTGAAGTGTGGACTAGACCCTTCCTAAAGTTCCCTCCTGCTCACAGTTCTGACTGGGCCATCCTGCAGTTCTTTAGTGCTTTAGCTCAGCAACCCCATCTAGTGTCTCTGTGAATTTAGTAGGAAACATTCAGTGTACTAACTACAGTTGGAAAAGGAGAGGTTCCGGAAGAGACTGGATGTAGCCAGACAGCTTCAGAGAAGATATATGGAGAAGGGGTTGTTGGTAGTCATAACTAAGGGTTAACATGATGTATACTATATGCCAGGCAGTGTTCTCGGTGCTACTAGTCATTTAGTTCTTACAACAAAACTATGACAGAGGTACAGATAGCACCTCTCCATTACAGATGGGGAAACAGTATACAATAAAGGAACCCACTAGGAAGTAGCAGAACCAGTCCCATCTGCTTAGCCTCTATACCTACAAAGTCCGTCCTCTTAGCCACTGTACCTTCCTGCCTCTAGCTTAAAAGGTACAGAATAATTATCACCTTCTAGTGTTTTGCATATTGTAACTCATTTAATCCTTTCAATAAAACTGATGTAGGTACCCCCCCGAGTCACAATTTTACAGTGGAGTAGACAGACATATGTCCAGAGAGATGAAGTAAGTTTCTTAGCTCACAGAGCTGACAATCAGTGATAATTTAAACATTAGCAATGAACCAGGGTGAAGGGAGGAGACAGAAAGATACCTTCAGAATATCCCCTGTTCTCTATTTTCCTCCCATTCTCCTAAAAGTCACCGCTTCATTGTTTTTGGTATGGGAAAGGATGATGCAAGCATCAAATGCTAGGCTGTTTGTTTTGGGCCTATTTTCTGCAGAGGGAACTCCTGAATATTTATAAGTTGTAAGCTGATTAATGAATAATGCGAGCTCATTTCCATTTTCTTGATCTCTTCTGTTTCTCTATTTGGAACAGTGTTTTCCAGGTAAGTGTGGAAGACCCTGTCTGCCACAAAGGCTTTATGAGGTCTCTTGTAGGGATCCTGTAACATGGTTTGATTATTGCTGTGGACCCTGGACCACATCTCTCAGCCTCACCCTTGAGTGCCTGAGAAACAGATCTGTTTTATTGCTTCCTTATCCTCTCCAAGCCAACCTTTAATAATCACTTAGCAAACATGTCGAAGTACTTACTCTGTACCAGGCATGTATACATCTAGAATGGTGCTTGGAACATGGGAGTTGTTAGTGAAAGACTGTCCCTATGTTCCAGTTGTACAGAGTTGAATATTATTAGTAAATCAGAATAACTGTACATCAACCATTTACGACGCAGGGCAGCAAAGGCTGTGATGAGCTAAATATGACATGCTTCGATAACATGCAAGGATATTTCATCCAGTTTTAAGAGAAAGTAGGTTATGATAGGCTTTTCAAACAGCTGACTTCTGAAATTGAGGTCAACATTTTCTCCCTAGACTGGCACTTTCTTATGTCTAGTAATACAGCATCACTTTTTTGCTACTTAGAATTTGAAAAATTTAATCATAGTTCACTGTTTTCTCATTCACAAATACAGTATCTAAATTAATCTTTGTGTCCATTTAATTCTTCCTTCCCAATGTCACCTTCACTTCTTTTGTCCTTCCCACTCTAAGTTCATCTGTTCAAGGCAGGACAGTTGTAAAAAGGTGCCATCTTACCCTAATACACCTTCTCTTTCCTTCCTCTATCAGGCCCCAGGTTCATTTGCCCAGCATACTTTCTATTAAAAAAATCTCCATATTTCATTTCATGCATTTCCCTTTTTCCTACCCTTCCATCTGGATCTCCCACAATGAGCTTGTAAATCTTTCCTTTTAATCTGAGCATACCACTATCTTTCCAACTCACTCATTCTCTGCTTTGTATGCGTTCATACTTGGGTTGATATTCTCTTCCCCTTCAATTATTTTTTTGTTGTTACTTGTTCATTTTTATTTGTTTATTGGTTTGTCTGTTTGTTTTGTGGTACCAGGGATCAAACTTGGGCCTTTGTGCTTCCAAGGTAGGTCTGGAACCACTTGAGCTGAATCCCTAGCCCTTGTTATTTGTTTATTTTAAAAACATGTTTATCTTTAATCTCTTCTTAGAAAACGATTTCAACTTTACCTATTTTGTGATACTTATAAAAACTGAAGAATTTGTGTGAACTAGGCTTTTGATGATTGCTCTGTACTGCTTTTTTTTTTTTTTTTGCTTTTTTTTGAGATAGGGTCTCGCTTTGTAGTTCAGGCTGGCCCTGAGCTCACTATGGTGCCCAGGCAAGCTGCCGCTAACTCAGCAATCCTCATTGTCTCTGCCTCCTGAGTTCTGGGATTACAGGCGTGAGCCACCACGCCCGGCATTGTGGTATGGTGTTGATGGCTGGTGGGCGTGAGTCTCCACGCCCAGCATTATATGTGGTTACCGGGGATTGAACTCAGGACCTTGCGCTTGGGAGGCAGGCGCCGGAACCACTGAGCTAACCCTCCGGCCCCTGGGTACATATTTAATAAATATTCATTTAGTAAGTGCAGAATGACATGAAAGCAGTTGAGGTAAATCTGATTTTTCCCTATTAAACAAATATGGGAAAAATTAATTGAAAATATTTATGGAAAAAGCATACAACTTTATAAAACTGTAAATCCCTTATGTGTAAATTAAAATAAAGCTAGTTATTTTACTGTAAGGGAGTGGCACATATAGCACATTATAAAATCTCATGAGTCACCAAACCAAGTATAAATATTCACTGGTGGGAGAAATGAAAATCTAAATGAATAGTTAAGAAAGAGGTTAATAAGGCTTTCAAAGTGGTTTAAATATGTAAAATCATGCTCGCTTCGGCAGCACATATACTAAATATGTAAAATCAGGTAGACTTGTGGCAGTGAAATGGGGACATAACATTCATTATGGTTTGAATTAAGAAGACTGAGTTTTAAAGCTCAGAGGACAATGGGCATTTGTCAAGACCATGCAGCTTCAGATATACATGCTTAATTTAAAAATATAACCCTCTCTTAAAATATAGTCTTTTCAAATTCAAGTAAAAAACACCAATAGCAACACTTATAATAAAGCAGTGAGTTTATAGAATCTTTGCTCAGGCTCACAACTTCTAATACTACTTATCTTACTATTCGTTTCCTTAAAGTTAGAGTGACATTTAATTCCACTAAATGGAATTATATTATTCCCAGTAACTCTAACTGGAAGTTAACTTTGGAGGAAAATCGCTTCAATGTCTTATTTATATCTTCAAGGACAAAATGTATACAAAAAGTGTATGCACATTTCAGTTGTGCAGAATACGATGTATGAAGTGATGTATGTTTTTATTATTCTCAGTAGTAGATTTATAGTAAATTTCTCAGAAGCCATTGTCACAATTTAGTTCATGGCATAAAACTGTGGTCAAAAAATTTCTTTCCAGTGGCAGAGGGGGCAGCTGATTTACTCATACTTATAGTCCTGACAGAGGACAAATTGATTCCTGTGATGGAAACACACTAGAAGTGGGATACTTGTTTTTTTGTGTGTGATGGAAAGAATCTAAATTAATAAAGTTCATTAATTTGTTGCAATAGAAAATGACACCAGTAGATTGCATGAGGGGGATATGAAACTTTATCTCTAAATTGATTTCCTTCAAACATTTTCGGGAGGAGTCACAGTGCCACCGGAAATGCTCTCAGGGACTGATCAATACATGTAATAGTATTGCAAATGAACCTTAACAAATAACTAACAAAGAAGATAGCCAAGGTTAAACATCCCCAGAAAATTTAGTAGCACCAAGTGCAGTTTTACTGAAATATTCAGTGCTTAATTTTGATGATGAAATGTTACTGCTGTTGGGGTTTTGCTTTAGAGCTTGGTGTCTACAGAGAGAGAGAGAGAGAGAGAGAGAGAGAGAGAGAGAGAGAGAGAGAGAGAGAGAGAGAGAACAGGTGAAAGTAGCTTGCAGTTATGTAGGAAACTGTATCATCATTATTTTGTTAAGTAGACAGATTTTCTTTAGAGGTGCACAGATTCGGCTGATACTCAACTGTCAGGTTATCTTGACATGAAAGACTTACAAAGAGATAATTATGTGAATAAGACTGAGAATATACAGCACATCAAAGTGTTCGGTATTTTTCACATGCCTCTTCCTTCACCTGCACAGACTACCTGCTTCTGAATCTGCCTCTGACAAACGGAAGTAAATGTCAGAGAGCAGAAGTCCTACACTATCGCTCTTCCATCTGAGTCGCATCACACAGTTGTTCGTTTTCCAGATATTTTACAATAATCTGTGCTTTCACTTTGGCCTGAATGCCTGGGAATGAACACAAAAATCTAGAATTGGAATATCTTAATATACAAAAGACCAAATAATGAGTGAACGAGTCAAAACATACCCACACCATAGATACTTGGCCCTTTCGGAGAAATTTGTGTACTTTTAGGCACTAAGCCTTCTTCGTGGTGAGTGGAAACTGAAGTGATACTTTTTCTCCAAAAATAGGATCTAGCCAGAAAATAGACTTGAAAACTAGAGGTAAAAAAACCACCAGCCCCAATTAGCATATCCTTGCCTTACCTTCCTCACAGCCTAGCAAGAAAATAATGAGGGTGGGTAATTTACTTCTCCCCCTGTACCATGAATACTTATATCTAATTCTATTCTGTGTCTAAATCAAACTTTAAAGGTATTATTTTTATTTGAGTTTATAAACCATGACCAATTTCCACTGGCTACATCTGTTTCTTAGCCAAGCCTTCTAAAAGTCTAGAATAAGTACATGTTTGTTTATAAAAAGTCAAATTTTAAGACTTTAGTAAGGTCTAAAAACACTTCCCCTTCATAATAAATTATCTCCAAACTTAACATGTGTAACCACAACCCAAGAGAAAGAAATAGGAGAGTATGAATACAGCAAGAGCCACGTTTATTTATCTGTCATTTCAGTCTGAGCACCTCTCCTTTCTCAAAGGTAACCAAGTTTTCCTTTTTTTGGGATTTCATATAAATGGTATCTTACTATAGGCACCTTTTGGGTCTAGGTTCTTTTGTTTAACATTTTTTTTTTTTTTGGCAGTTCATTCATCTTGTTGTAAATAGCCATATTTTTTCACTACCATATAGTATTCTATCATATGGATATACTAATATTTGTGTATCTGTCTATCTGGTTACTGCAAGTTTGGGACTATTTTAAGTAATGCTGGTTTAAAATTCTTGTATATGTATTTTTGATTCACTCATCTACAAATTTCTAATGGCACATATCTAGAATTTGTGGGTCATAGTATAATATTAAAAAATTTACCAGATAATACTAAATAGTTATTAAAATAGTTATATCTATTTATGCTTCCACCACCACCAGCATAATGAAGTTTATACCATTCTACATTTCTGCTTAAGCTGTAATTTAAAGAATTATCTTTCATTTAATATTTATTCACTTTTGTGTGTACTCTCAATACCTAAACTAAGTATTAAAAAATGAAATTAAAATTTTTTTAAAAAAGCATGCAAAATGGGTTAAGGAATAGTAATACTCATACCTTTATGAGGGAGAATATCAGACAGCATTTATATCCCTCAGAGTATCCTTCTATTCTTAGAGGTCACCTCTCATCTTTCTAAAGATAAGGAGTATTCATTCTTATATTATTTATATATGGAACAACCATACAAAACAGTGTCCTCAGTAGTTCCAAGGTAATCTTATAGAATGGCTAGAAATTAATTTTTTAAATTAGTTAATCCTAGGATTGGGAAGAAAAGCACTGAGTGCGGTATGGTACAGGGGACCTTCCTCAGTGGTCTTACTGCGTTTCTCTACCTAAACCAACATAACTTCTTTTATTCCTATCAATTATATTTTTACTTTACTTTTAAAGTAACTATTATTAGAACCCACACAATTTCCTACTAACTCAGCAAGCATATCAATGTAATGTAAATTGTTAGAAATATTGGCTGGGTATGCTTAATAATTGGAAAATAGATTTAGTATTTATTCTGGGTCTGTTTCTCAATAGTTAGGCTTGGTTGTATTTTAAGTTTTTTTTTTTTTTCCCACAGTATTCTGATCTTTCTTCTCCCAGTGTTTGGGCAGTATAATTACAGGGAAGAAAAACAGCATAAGGTTACACAGCACATGTTCAGTATTTATCTGACTACTTACATACTGATATTTATATATGGCTATATGTAGGTACTGTTTAGCAAAGTTGGTAGAGGCAATAGTGGTGGATAAATGGTCCAGGAAAGTGGAAATGTCTTGACAATTATATAGCCTGGTAAGAAGGGAAATTGACAGAGCTTGAAAATTCTCCTATAAAGCAAAAAATTGTTCTATCTCTGTGATTATTTCACAAATATTTATTGAGTTC
>PVIC010030658.1:0-21782 GCA_004025085.1 Thryonomys swinderianus
AAAAAAAAAAAACAAAAAAAACCACCACTGTTCAGCTATTCTTTGACCCGTACAGTGGCAACACACACTACAGACATGGCCACAGTGTTATCAGGCACATGTAAGAGCCCCACATACTTTATATACACACTTTAGAAATAGGGTTCCAAGTGCAGGATAACTGTTTGTAAGTTTAACTAGATATGACCCTGTTGCTTATCAAAGGAGTGCGGTTTTTGGTCCCATCAGTAACACTTTACAGTTCTTATTTCCCTGTATCTTTGCCAGGATGTGGCGCTACCAGATGTTTTGGTTTCTGTTGCCAATCTTTTTTTTTTTTTTGAGACAGGGTTTCGCTCTGTAGTTCAGGCTGGCCCTGAGCTCACTGAACTCAGCAATCCTCCTGCCTCTGCCTCCGAGTGCTGGTATTACAGGCGTGTGAGCCACCATGCCCAGCACTGTAGTATGTGGTACTGATTGCTGGTGGGTCTGAATCACCACACCCGGTATTGTATGTGGTTACCTGGATCGAACCAGGGACCTTGTGCTTGCTAAGCAGGCGCCTGAACCACTGAGCTAAATCTCCAGCCCCTTTCTCTTGTCAGTCTAATGTGCACGAAACTGGTTTTCAGAGCTGTCTGTGATTGAGCGTGTGTTCTTACATTTACTAATAATTTTATTTTTCTGTCAGTACTGAGGTTTAAACTCAGGGCTTTAACAATGGGCTGCATCCTTAGCCCTTACATTTTTTTTTTCTTTTGAGACAGGATCTCACTAAATTAACTACATTGGAATGGAATTTGTGATCTTCTTACCTCTGCTAACTTTGTAGAGTGTTGGGATTACAGGCCTGTGCCTCGGTGCCCAGCTGCCTCTTCAACTTTATATACTGGTAACTGATGGTTATGCCTAGAAGTATATAGATAGAGTTGAGTTATATTTTGATGGCTGTATAGTAGTCCACTACAAGATCTTCAGCTTGGTGGCAAGTACAGTGATATAGGAGAGGCGAGTGATCACCCAATTGCGGTGGACAGACCTTGTAATGTTGTGATTGTAAAGTACTTACATAGCAGTCAGCAAAACCTGAGTAGTACAGGATATCCCCTGAGTTCATTTCTGGGTGGGAAATGGTGCTGTCCTAATTCCGGTACCCGCTAGCGTCGGAGAACTTCCCGGATCAGCTGCCTTCTGGCCGCCCTGAGGTGTAGTTTGTGTGAGACAGAGGAGCACTCCGTTCTTCTCCACACTGGCGTGGCCTCCACCAAGGGCTCGTCCTTGCATTTGCTTCTCTTCCCCTGCTCTTGCAGAACCAGGGGGTCTTCCGGTTTCATGGAGCAGTGACTTTTCTTTGGCCTCTGAATATGTTAATTACAGTTTTCATGTGCTTCTGGTTTTCTCTCGGGACAGTTGTGGTCTCTGTCATGGTGGAGCTTTAAGCATCTGTCGCCTGGCAGTCCCCCCTGGGTATTTCAAAAGTGAGCCAGCCAAAAAGCAGGGCCAGGGGCTCCTGTGCTGGCCGCTCACTGGCTCTGGAGCCCAGGTCCATGCTGTGGTGCTGCCCACGGTGCCCAGCCTCCATCTGGGGCTGCCCCGGCCCCGGGCGGTCACTTGCTCCTGTCTCCCCGAGTCCGAGCATCGCTCCCGTGGCTGCCGCTCGTCCCGGTGGCCCGTCAGGACCCTGTGTGTGCTCCTTTCACGCTTAGGGTCTTTAATCACAGGAAGCTCTTATTACAGAGTTCTCCTGTGGTGGACTTAAATGCCGCTGACAGTTCTGACTTCTCTTTTGGTTTACAGAACGACCCAAATTCTAAGGGGTAAACAGTGACAATAGCATAACACACTTCCATATGCTCAACTGGGAAAGTTTTGTTCTTTTTTCCTGTGGTATTGGAGACTGAAGCCAGGGCCCAGGTACCCGAGGCAAGTGTCCCGCCACTGAGCCACACCCACAGCTCTTTTTATTTTGGGACAGGTTCTTGTGAAATTGCCATAGTCTGGCTTCAAACGTGTGGTCCTCCCACCTCATCCTCCCGAGTAGCTGGGGTTACGGCAGTGTGCCACCGTACCCAGCGGCTGTTTGTCTTGTCTTCGGAGACAGGATCTCATGCGTAGCTCAGGCTTGCCTTGAGTCTGTGATCCGCCCAGGTGCCCCGGTGTGGGGATTACAGACATGGTCACCGCACCTGGCGTCAAAGGGCTTCACCTCCTCCAGCCCCGCTTCCCTCTCCTCTCTGCTCTCCTTTCCCCTTCCCTCTTGTCCCTCCCTCCCTCTCCTCATTTTCTCCCCTCTCCTTCTTCCTTCCGGAAGTGAGGGTTGAACCCAGGGCCTTCTCACTGAGCTCCTTTCTCAGGGATTTTTTATTTTGAGACAGGGTTTCCATTACTCAATAAGTTGCCTGCCTAGCCTGAGCGAGACCCTCCTACCTCAGCCTCCTAAGTGCCGGGATTCTAGACTGTGGCAGCACACCTGGCTCCACCACGTCAGAGGACTTGTCAGTTTGGACCCCCAGAGGGTGTGTGCTAATGGCTCCACCCCGGTTGATGGCACTGTCCAGAGGTGTCTGTAGCTGGGTCAGTGAAGTTCCTGGGGGTGAGCCTGTGGAGGAATGTTGGGGTCCTTCTTTCTCTCCTTGCCTCCTGTCCGCTCTGAGGAGCCACTTTGCTGTTTTGTGTGCTGCCTGCCGTGACAGACCATCTCACTGTGGGCCCAGGAACAGCATGGGGGATCTAAGAACTGTAAGAACTGAGAGGTAAAGCAGACTCGAGACCATGGAGGACATGCCCACGTGTCTGTTTTATTTTTTTTGCGGTATCAGGGATGAATTTGGGCCCTTGTGCTTGCAAGGTAGGTGAGGTACCACTTGAGCTGAATCCCTGGCCCCCCCCTTTTTTTTTATTGAGACAGGGTCTTGCTATGTAGGTTAGGTTGGCCTAGAACAATGTAGCCCAAACTCAATATGTAGCCCAAACTCAAAGCGATCTTCCTGCCTCAGCCTCCCAAGTGCTGGAATTACGGGCATGGACCACCATGCCTGGTTTGGGTTTTTTTTTTTTTTAAGACAAGGCCTCCTGTGTAGTTCAGACCAGTCTTGAACTCACTGTGTAGCCCCGACTGGCAATACTTATGCCTCAGCCTCCAAGTGCTGGGATTACAGGCTTGTGCCACCATACCCAGCTATCTCTGGGGTTTTAAAAAATAACTGCCACACCATTATCACACCAGGAACTCAAATGGTCATTCGGTAGCATGTTTACTATTTAATTGATGTCCCCATTTTTCTAATTGTCTTATGAATGTAGTTTTAAGCTGGTTGTTCCAGTCAGGATCCAAGCAAGATGGCCCACAGTTAACACATGTGGTTTAGCCTGGCTCCTCCGATTCTCTTGTGTTTAACTGCACCCCCCCACCCCACCCCGGGACCCAGGATCAGACTCAGGCCTGTGCTTGCCAGGCAGGTGCAGAGCCACTGAGTTGACATTAGTTTTTGAAGAAAGTCAGTTATTTATATCAGGACATTTTCTACTTTTTGGACTAGGTGGAATATCCTTTCATGTGTTAAATGTGGTCTTCAGTCGTCTCTTATTTCATAAAAGAGACTCTGTGGAGAACAATTAGGTTTGCCCGAGTTTGACAGTGACTGTGTAGTGCAGTGGAACTGCTTTATCCCTGCTCTCCACAGGGCGAAGGGGCCGTTGTGGCAGGTGCCAGGCGGTAAGCCAGCCTTTTACTGGGCATTACTTGTTTTTTTTTTGTTTTTGTTTTGAGACAGGGTCTCGCTTTGTGGTTCAGGCTGGCCCTGAGTTCACTATGTAGCCCAGACAAGTCTCAAACTCACAGCAATTCTTCTGCCTCTGCCTCCTGAGTGCTGGGATGACAGGCGTGAGCCACCACGCCCGGCACTGTGGTATGTGTTACTGATTGCTGTGGGTTTGAGTCACCACGCCCAATATCATATCATTGTATGTGGTTACCAGGGATCGAACCAGGGACCTGGAGCTTGCTAGACAGGCAGCGGAACCACTGAGCTAAATCTCTGGCCCAGGGCATTACTTTTTTTTTTGTTTTTTCTTTTGAGACAGGTTTTCACTTTGTAGTTCAGGCTGGCTCTGAGCTCACCATGTAGTCCAGGCAAGCCTCAAGCTCAGCAGTCCTGTCTCTGCCTCCTGAGTGCTGGGACCACAGGCGTGAGCCACCACGCCCGGCACTGTGGCATGTGGCATTGATTGCTGGTGGGTGTGATTTTCCACGCCCAGCATTGTATGTGGTTACTGGGGATCGAACTCAGGACCTTGTGCTTGCAAGGCAGGCGCCGGAACCACTGAGCTAACCCTCCTGCCCCATTACTTGTTTTTTTGACAAGCACCGTCCTCATAGTATTATGCATTTTATCCCATTTTATCCCGAAGAGCCTCAGTCTCCATTTTCTTAACCTTTGGGAACTTACCTTTTAAAAGTGCTCACTGGTTTTGCTCCAGAACGGCAGAGCAAAAACAGTCCCTAGAAGCCTTCTGGGCTTGCAAGGGTTTTTGCTTCACCACAAAGCTTCTGTTTTTGGCCTTGACATAGGTTTGTATTGTCTACTGGGCTAGGCAGTTTCTAGTTGCTCCCAGAATTCTTTCCGAATTGTGTCCATGCTTGAACTGGCCTGTTAGTGACGGAAGATGGAAGGGTGTCTAGCAGTGGCGTATTTATTATACCTGCTGGAGACGCCTGTTCACAGGCTCGTACTCCCTCTCCCCGCATTAAAAATGTGTGCGTGCAGGCGCGCTTGTGGGTGACACAGAAAGGGGCGGGGTGGAGGCTCTGCGCCAGCACCAGTGCGCCCATGCTGGGGCCAGTTCTTGTCAGATGGGTTTGGGGTCGAAATGTTGCTGCCCCGCCGCCGTGCTCTGGCGACCCAGGTAACCCTGCTGTGTTTGTTGTAGTGTTTGCCAGGGATAGTGAAGTCATGCTGCTGGAAAGAAGTCACGTTAGATCAGTTATGAATGTCTTCTTATGAGCATTCATTTATGTTTTTTTCTTTTCTTCAAAATGTCCTGGCTAAGATAGTTCCCCAAACCCTATTTACTTTGCAGAAAACACTACTATTATATCTAAATTATAGTAACAAGAGGAGCCAGGTTTGGTGGTGCATGGCCGTAATCCCAGCACTTGGGAGGCAGAGGCAGGAGGACTGCTGTGAGTTCGAGGCCAGCCTGGGCTCCAGAGTAAGTTCAAGGTCAGCCTCAAATACAAAGTGAGACCCTGTCACAAAAAAGAAAAGAAAAGAAGCAATCAACTACTGAGTTATCCAGGGAGCTCTTTGTTATTTATTTATTTATTTAGAGGCATTGTGGTTTGTGGCACCAGGGATCAAACTCAGGACCTTGCACTTGTGAGGCAGAAGCCACTGGAACCACTGAGCTAAATCCCTGGCCCCAGGAGATCTTTGTTAAAATACCCTACCTCACTGGAGTTTCCCCCATTTCTGACCTCCCTCCCAACTGTCAGTTGTAACCCTTTGGTTTCCTGTGGTCACCTTGGCTCTTGGGGCAGACCCACGCTCCTGCAGCTTGGGGGTCCTCTCTGGGGTGCTGGGAGGCAGTGACGCCCAAGATGTGCTGCTTCTGTTGAGTCTGCACCGTATGCTTGGAACCAAAGCTTTGACTGTTAAAAGTAATGGTTCGTCTAAACCCAAAATGTCACTCAGGTGAAGACTTGTCCATGACGGGGGGAAAACCGTGCCTTCCTCAGCCTGGAGCAGGTGGGGAAGACGGACGCTCAGCCCCTGTGCACCCTGTGAGAGGGAGGGACCCCGTCCAGGGAAAACGAGGCAGGGTACAAGAGATACAGACAGGTAGAAAGGAGACCAGGAAAATCACAACTGAAAAATAGTACTTTCTTTCTTTGTTTTCAGACAGCGTCTTGCCATGTAGACATGGCCCTGTACTCGAACTTGCAGTGGTCCTCCTGTCTCAGCCTCTTGAGCACTGATACCACGGTGGCCTAGAAACAAGCACTGTTGCCTTGTCAGTATCAGTGCGCATTGCCCGATGTGTGCTGTGACACACGAATGCGATCAGTGGGGCCCAGGGCCGGCACTGACTGAAGGGGGAACAGGCGCCACCTTCTGAACTGCGGCCTCTTAAAAGCTGACGACAGATGTCCTTAGCAGCAGCCGGGATCCACTGTCCACCAAAGTAAATGGCACTTCTTACCTCTGGTGGGGAGGTTAGCTGCTAAGAATAAGGCTGCAGTGCAGACGCATCCGACGGGGGTGGCTTTCTGCGACCGCCTCTGTGCAGCACCACAGCCTTTTCTCCTAATGTGGGTCGTGGTCTCTGTGTGGCTAAGTCATTTTGGATTCCTGGGTCTGTTGGCTGCCTGGTTGCCACATATAAACAAAGAAGTATCAGAGAACGTGAATCGCCTGTTGAAATGAACCCATAACTTAAGAAGGATTCTTCTTCTTCTTTTTTTTTTTTTTGAGACAGGGTCTGGCTTTGTAGTTTAGGCTGGCCCTGAGCTCACTATGTAGCCCAGGCAAGCCTCAAACTCAGCAATCCTCCTGCCTCTGCCTCCCGAGTGCCGGGATTACAGGCGTGAGCTGCCATGCCTGCCAAGAAGGTTTCTTGATGTTGTCTTTTATTGCACCTTTCTTTTTGTTGCCAGTCTTAGTCTTCTGTCCTCCCCACTTTTCAAAGAAGCCCTGCTGTGACGTCTGATGCCCTCATATTGGCTGGGATTAGCTGGTGAGCTTCCTAGCTGTGACCCGACAAGCGTGTGGTGTGGAAGGAGGCGTGGCCTGGGTGGTCATAACATAACAGGTCGCCCTGGACTGGAGCAAGTGTCAGGTTCTGACTGAGGCCTGCCTGGCCACACCGGTGCGGTCTGAGTCCATCTGCTCCCTGCCCCGCACAAGTTCTGATCCGCATCTGCAGGCGTGTAGTGTGTTGGGGTCTCCGACCTTGGGGTCTGTGTCCACCCCTGCTCCCAGCACTCCTGTCCCCTCACTCTACCTCCTGCATAGTGGGGCAGGGATGGCTTTGGAGAAAAGTTGTGGCCTGCCGGTCCACAGCAGGTGGGGTTCGGGGGGAGTCCTGGAGGGGAGCAGCTGCAGAGACGGAGGATGCTTCAGTGGCTCCCTGTATGTTACACTGCCCACTTCCTACAAGTCCGGGGAGGAAAAGCAGTAGTTCTCAGTGGCCCTCTGTCCACCTGCAGCTCTGTGGGGGAGACAGGGACCCTTTTACGAGGGCGTGGACTGAAGGTGCATTTTATTACGTCTCCTCTAATTCTACTCCATTTTCCTTTTCTTAATTTTGTATATCATTGTTTCTTATTTTCACATTGCCATAGAGAGCACACTGTTTGTGAAGTTTTTCTGCAGTTGCCCCTTAGCATTAGGGGGGAACTGGGTCCAGGACCCTGTTGTTAGCACAGCTGCAGGACGTTGAGGTCCCTTTACGGAGTGATACAATATTGATACTCCAAGTGTAGTGTCCTCCCCAACCCGTGAAATACTCTCTAGATTACTTCCCATAACTAATATCATCAGTGCTCTGTAGAGTTATGCTCTGTTGTTTAGGGAATGAGGACAGAGAAAAGTCTGGCTGTACTTGATACAGGCGCAGTAGGTGTTTTACCAAGTGCTTTCAACTTGCCAAGGCTGAATCAGTGAATGTCGAGTCCCTGGCTATAGTTGGTGATGTACTTCCCAG
The DNA here is from genome assembly GCA_004025085.1 of Thryonomys swinderianus. Classification (NCBI taxonomy): domain Eukaryota; kingdom Metazoa; phylum Chordata; class Mammalia; order Rodentia; family Thryonomyidae; genus Thryonomys; species Thryonomys swinderianus. Next base: position 7,684 of record PVIC010030658.1, read on the forward strand.
TGTTTGGTTTTGGTGCTGGAATTTGAATCCAGTCGTTGCACTGAAGCCCAGTCTTTTTTGTTTTTTTTTTTTTAAAGAGTTTTGGGGGCCGGAGGGTTAGCTCAGTGGTTCCGGCACCTGCCTCGCAAGCGCAAGGTCCTGAGTTCAATCCCCGGTAACCACATATAATGCTGGGCATGGAGACTCACGCCCACCAACAGTCAACACCGCATACCACAATGCCGGACGTGGTGGTGGACGTGGTGGCTCACGCCTATCATCCCAGCACTCGGGAGGCAGAGACAGGAGGATTGCTGAGTTTGCGGCGGCTTGCCTGGGCACCATAGTGAGCTCAGGGCCAGCCTGAACTACAAAGCGAGACCCTGTCTCAAAAAAAAAAAAAAAAAAAAGAATTTTGGGACAAATGTATCATGAAATTACACAGGTTGGGGTTAAACTTGGGATCTTCCTACCTCCTCCCAGGGAGCTGAAAGTATCTGTTTTTTTTTTTTAAGTACATGTTTACATTACATAATGTTTACATTTTTGTGGACAATTGGTACATGTACATAATACATGTTAAGTACCTGTGTCATACATGTTAAGCAAATGTATTATATATGTTAAGTATATGTATTATACATGTTATACATCCCCTTTCCTTCTGTCTCCCCTCACTCCATCCTTCCCTTGATCTCTTTTCTTTTAACATACTTACAGCATATAATGTTTACATTCTTGGTGTGGAGCTGGAATATGTACACAGCACTGGACTGGAACTTGCTTTTTGCTCAGGTTGGCCTCAAATTTATGATCCTTCTTCCTCAGCCTCCCAAGTGCTGGGATGACAGTTATGTGCTACCACACCCTGCTTCTTTTTTTTTTTTTTGCTTTTTGGAGACAGGGTCTCGCTTTGTAGTTCAGACTGGCCCTGAACTCACTATGGTGCCCAGGCAAGCCGCCGCGAACTCAGCAATCCTCCTGTCTCTGCCTCCCGAGTGCTGGGATTACAGGCGTGAGCCACCACCTGCTTCTTTTTCTTAATTACTCTTTGAAGGATATTAAGGCTATTAAGAAATCCATTTTATACCTATAATCCCAACTGCTGCCAAGGCTAAGGCAGGAGGATCACAAATTCAGGGCCAACCTGGACAATTTAGTGTGACTCTGTCTAAAAATGAATAAGGGCTGGGGATACTAGGCATTGTGGCACAGACCTGTAATCACAGGCAGCTCTTGGCAGGCTGAGGCAGAATTGCTGTGAGCTTGGGGCCAACCTGGATGGACTATGCATTGAGATCCTGTCTCCAAAAGCAAAACAAAACAAAATTGAAGGGCAACCTGGGAAACTTAGTGATTTAGCAAAACTCTGTATCAAGACATAAAAGGGCTGGGAATTCAGCTAGATGTGGAGAGCCGGAGTTCAACCCTCAAAACTGGAAACAAATTCATAAGTGAGAAAAAGCATTTTTTATTACTTTTAGATCTAGGAGATGCACTGGAATTGAATGTATAGCTCTGTGGTTTTTTGGCTTTTGTTTTTGTTTTTTGTTTTTTGTTTTTGCAGTACCAGGAATCGGACTGGGGCCCTTGTGCTTGCAAGGTAGGCCCAGTACCACTTGAGCTAAATCCCCGGCCCTATATAGCTCTGTGTTTTATATATTTCTCTTCCTGGGAAAAAGATAAGTTGTCTTAATAGTCTCAAAAAAGTTCATGATTCCAGAAAGCTTAAAATCTAGGTGGGACAAGAAAGGAGAAAACACACACAACCTGGGCGGGAGATTTAGCTCAGTGGTTCCGGCGCCTGCCTCGCAAGCGCAAGGTCCTGAGTTCGATCCCCGGAAACCACATCCAATGCTGGGCATGGAGACTCACGCCCACCAACCATCAATACCCCATACCACAGTGCTGGGCATGGTGGCTCACGCCTGTAATCCCAGCACTCGGGAGGCAGAGACCGGAGGATTGCTGAGTTCGAAGCTTGCCTAGGCTACATAGTGAACTCAGAGCCAGGCTGAACTACAAAGCGAGACCCTGTCTCAAAAAAAAAATAAACAAAACAAAACAAGAAAAACACACACACACAACCTGATGAGAGAGAGCATTCATTTGTACTCTCTCAGTTTATCTGTTTTGCTTGAAGGAAAGGTCTGAGAAACATGTGTTTACTTTGGACTATTTTCCTTATTGCCAGTCCTCCTGTGATGGGAACCTGTGGAGATGAGAGATTTCTGTTTGGAAATACCGTGCAGGTGACCCAAGACCTTGGCATTGGACTTGTGGGCTACCGGTGCTTCCCTCCCTTAAAGTGCTCTCGCTCAACCGTTGTTATATAATACGTCACAAGTTCAATGGCTTGAGCTGCTTGGACCTGGGGGCAGCGCTCACCGAGGGCCCTCTGGATGCCTACGGGTTACTCACGCTCTTCTGTAGCTGGTCCGGACTGCTGCAAAGCTGTGTCCTTTCTGGCATTTCTGTCAGACACGAAGGAGCTCTGAATATGCAAAACGTGGGCAGGAACGTTTGCATAGAGATTTTGTTTGTCTCTGTGGTGCTGGGGCCGGACAAGCCCTCTCCACTGGCTGTGTCTCCAGCCCCGATGCCCTCCGAGGGTCACTGGGTAAGCATCTGCTGCACGGTCTTTAAAACAGCACTCTAACAGTGGCACGGAAGGGACCTAAAACTAAGAATTACCCAGACATGGTGCCTCCTTTGTCAAGGACATCCCTTTCGAAGCAGGCTAGAAGACAATTATATTTTCTTATTTACTCATAGTGTTTGTTTATAGACTCAGGCAAAAATGTTGAAATAACTCAGACCTTCTCGCCTGGCTCAGTCAGTAACCCTACACCCTCTGCCTGGTTCCCTTGTAGCCAGTGAACACTGGAGGGCCTGGCAGATACTAAGTAGTTAGTAGATGCTACTTGAATGAATGATTTATCAGTTTTCCTCTTACTTTTTTTTTTTTTTTTTTTTTTGAGACAGGGTCTCACTTTGTGGTTCAGGCTGGCCCTGAGCTCACTGTGTAGCCCAGGCAAGCCTTGAACTCGGCAATTTTCCTGCCTCTGCCTCTGGAGTGCTGGGATTATAAGTGTGAGCCACCATGCCTGGTACTGTATGTGGTTACCGGGGATTGAACCAGGTACCTTGTGCTTGCTAGGTAGGTGCCAGAACTACTGAACTAAATCTCCACCCCCCCTTCCACTTTTACTATAACCTATACTCCTACATAAAGTCATTTATAGATCACGTTTCTGAAAAAGAAAGCTCCCTTGAAGCCTCACAATATGGAATATCCTGATGGGAAAGTATAGGGCAGTGGTGCTAAGCCTGGAGTTTGGCAGAGGACTTAAGGGGGCATTGAACCTATTGAAGAAAATAGGTAGCCTTGATGGGATTGCCAGAACAATTTTATTTATTTTTTTTAAAATTTTTTAATTTTTTTTTTTTTTTTTCCTTTTGAGACAGGGTCTCACTTTGTAGTTCAGGGCTGGCCCTGAGCTCACTATGGTGCCCAGGCAAGCCACCGCGAACTCAGCAATCCTCCTATCTCTGCATCCCGAGTGCTGGGATTACAGGCGTGAACCACCACGTCTGGCATTGTGGTATGCAGTGTTGATTATTGGTGGGCGTGTCTCCACGCCCAGCATTATATGTGGTTACCGGGGATCGATCTCAGGACCTTGCGCTTGCAAGGCAGGTGCCGGAACCACTGAGCTAACCCTCTGGCCCACAATTTTATTTTTTGAGACAGGGTCTCACTTTGTAGTCCAGGCTGGCCCTGAGCTCACTATGTAGCCCAGGCAAGCCTCAAACTCAGCAATCCTCCTGTCTCTGCCTCCTGAGTGCTGGGATGACAGGTGTGAGCCACCACACCCGGCACTGTGGTATGTGGTATTGATTGCTGGTGGGCATGGGTCTCCATGCCCAGCATTTTATGTGGCTACTGGGGATTGAACTCAGGACCTTGCACTTGTGAGGCAGGCGCTGGAACCAATGAGCTAAATGTCTGGACCCCCCTTTTTTTTTAATCTTGGAAGAAAGATAAAAAAGATCAGCCTGCAGTTTAAATCTGTAGATTCCAGAGGAAGAAAAATGTCTGAATTTGCATTCTGCTGCTGTCACAGAATAAATGAGGCTGGATATTCTGTGTGGAGAGAGGTTGGTTGGACTTGGGTTCTGGGGTTGGGAGGCCAAGATGGTGCTCGGATCTGCTGAGTGCCGGTCTCCAGCCTCAACTCTGCAGAGAGGAAGTGAAAGTGGCTTTTGCAGGAGACAGAACTCTAGGGCTGCCCTACTTGGTAACTAATGCAGCCCTGCGGAGGGGAAACTCTCCTGCACAGGAAGGCATTAATCTGTTTAAACAGCCTAATAACTCCTTAAAAGCCCCCACCTTCAGCACTGTTACCTTGAGAATTACATTTTGGCATGAAGTTCGGCAGGGGCAAACGTACCCAAGCCATCGTGGGCAATGTGTGTTTTCTTAATAACTGGCAGATGTCCCAGAAAGGGTTCTGACCATGTTTCGTCTCCCCCAGGGAGAGACGAGCAGCAATCAGGTTACGTGGGCTGAATAGAATTAGCATGCCACCAGGGGAGGAATTTTCCATGTGCAGCCGTGTCCTCTGCAGTGACTGAAAAGCTGAGGACAGAGAAAGTAGGTAGTGGGCAGAAAATTACATGTTAAAACCAGTGTAGTCTGGAGCCTGAGGCAGGAGGATGGCTTGCCAAGGGCAGGGCCAACCTGGACTACGCAGCATGACCCCGTGGCAAACGAAGACAGCCGCCCCTCCCAAGCTAGGTCGTGTCATTAGTGAAACCTAAGGGCTTTTTGTTCGTGTTTGTGTGTTACACATTTTCCTACATGGGTTTCAGTTTTTCTCTCTGAAAATTTTACTCCATTATTTATTAATTCATTTCATAGATACACTCCTACCTTTCCAAAACTCCTGTGCCAAAAACAGGCAAGTAGTGAAAGATTTTTCTCAAAAGAAATAAAGTGATTAGAAATAATTTGTGAACTGGGCAGGGTGGCCCATGCCTGTAATCCCAACACGCAGGAGGCTGAGGCAGGGGCATGGTGCTGAGTTTGAGTCCAGCCTGGGCTATACAGCGGGACCCTGTCGCGCACACACAAGAAAGGGAATCATGAAAGTCCCTGAAACAGTCACATATCACTGGGTGAGTATTCGCTTTGTACTGGGCTAGTGTAAACTTTTTTTTTTTTTTGCTTTTTGAGACAGGGTCTCGCTTTGTAGTTCAGGCTGGCCCTGAGCTCACTATGGTGCCCAGGCAAGCCTCGAACTCAGCAATCCTCCTGTCTCTGCCTCCGGAGTGCTGGGATTACAGGCGTGAGCCACCACGTCCGGCATTGTGGTATGCGGTGTTGATGGTTGGTGGACGTGTCTCCATGCCCAGCATTATATGTGGTTACCGGGGATCGAACTCAGGACCTTGCGCTTGCGAGTCAGGCGCCGGAACCACTGAGCTAACCCTCCGGCCCTGGGCTAGTGTAAACTTTTTAGGCCTTCTAGTATCACCCTGAACCTTTTTGTGGCCTGCGAGTTGTATTTTAGATGTACAGAGGCACAAGACCATACGGACAGACAAGAAGTGGGGTTGTGCGTTGTGGGTGGGTCTGTGTGGGGCCCTGCTGGGGAGCGTCAGTGAGCCTTGTGTGGGAGCTTGGCAGTGAGTGCATGGGGAGCGCACCGGCTAGTGTGGACTGAGACACAGCGGCTGGAGGGACCCCCACTGGGCAGGAGTGAGGAGGCAGCCGAGCTGGTGTTCCCGGGAGGAGTCGTGTGCAGCATCAGGAGCCACAGGGAAGGTGCGGGGCACACAGCGTGGGCCGAGAAGGCCTGGGGCCGTGGCTGCGGGAAGCCAAGCACGGCGCAGGCAGGCGAGGAGGTCAGGTAGGAAGGAGGTTGGAGCCATAGCAGCAGCCTGGCCCTAGGCGGCCGTGGTGCACGGTGGGGGGTGGGGGGGGCGGGGGGTGGGTGGTGGTGGCTGAGCTGAGGTGCGGTTGCTGGGGCTGGGTATGACCCAGAGTCTCAGGCTGGACAGCCGAGCACAGGGACTGAGTGAACTGGAGACGCCAGGGATGAGGAGGTTTCTGTGCGCTCAGGACCGGCCTTCGGCTTCCAGATGGGTGGGCCACGGGCTGACGTGAGTGAGTTGAGGTCTGCGCTGGGAATTTGGAAGTTACCAGCAGATACCAGTGGTGAAAGCCATGGGGATGGGTGAGGTTACCAAGGAGTAAGAGTAGACAGGAGAGAAGAGCCTTTGTCTGAGGACTGGCACACAGGGCGCAGTCCGGAACAGCGTGGAGGAGGAGCAAGGGGAAGTCCCGGGAGGTGTGGCCGGCCCATCCACGGGTGGAAGTGTCTGAGGGTCTCCCTTCGCGGGACGCTATCCTGAGGAGAGTTAGACTTGGCCGGTGATGTCCCCAGGCCACTCCCCTGTTTAGGCATTTGAATCCCAAGGTTCAGGTCTGGTTCCAGACTCTTCGCTGCCTGTTGAACTTACTTATGACCATGGTGGGGATCAAACCGAGGGCCTCACACTGGCCCCGCCAGGGCTCTGCTGCTGAGACACATCCTGTCTCCAGCACATAATGACTGGGTGAATGTTTGCTGATTATGCTATCCATCTTTTCTTTGCTGTTATACATGTTATGGATTGAAAATTACATCTCAAAGTCAAGATCAATGTGGAAGTACGATAGAGCATTATATGTTTGTACTAGTATATATGTGTTTAGTTACTTTGGAATGCCTTTTTTCTTTCTTTTGGGAGACAAGGTCTGGCTTTGTAATTCAGGCTGGCCCTGAGCTCACCATGTAGCCCAGGCAAGCTTCAAACTCAGCAATCCTCCTGCCTCTGCCTCACGAGTGCTGGGATGACAGGTGTGAGCCACCACTCCTGGCACTGTGGTATGTGGTACCAGGGATCGAACTCGGGACTTTGTGTTTACGAGGCAGATGCCAGAACCACTGAACTAAATCCCCAACCTCTGGAATATCTATTATATAAAGGGAAACATTTTACTGAACAAATGAATTTTGTCATATTTTTACTTTTTTTTTTTTTTGAGACAGGGTCTTGCTTTATAGTTCAGGCTGGCCCTGAGCTCAGTATGTAGCCAGGCAAGCCACTGCGAACTCAGCAATCCTCCTGTCTCTGCCTCCCTAGTGCTGGGATGACAGGCGTGAGCCACCACACCCGGCACTACTTTTTTTTTTCTTTTTTGAGACAGGGTCTCCCTTTGTAGTTCAGGCTGGCCCTGAGCTCACTATGTAGCCCAGGCAAGCCTTGAACTCAGCAATCCTCCTGTCTCTGCTTCCTGAGTGCTGGGATGACAGGTGTGAGCCACCACGCCCGGCACTGTGGTATGTGGTATTGACTCACGCCCAACATTCTCTGTGGTTACCAGGATTGAACTCAGGACCTTGTGCTTGCGAGGCAGGTGCCAGAACCACTGAGCTAAATCTCCAGCCCATGTCATATTTTTACTTTTGTATTTGGAGGTTTTAAAACAATTTTTAAAAAAGAAACTAAAAGTTGGGCCGGAGGGTTAGCTCAGTGCTTCCGGTGCCTGCCTTGCAAGCGCAAGGTCCTGAGTTCAATTCCTGGAAACCACATAACAATGCTGGGCGTGGAGACTCAGGCCCACCAGCAATCAATACCACATACCACAGTGCCAAGTGTGGTGGCTCACGCCTATAATCCCAGCACTGGGGAGGCAGAGACAGGAGGATTGCTGAGTTCAAGGCTCGCCTGGGCTACATAGTGAGCTCAGGGCCAGTTTGAAGTACAAAGGGAGACCCTGTCTCAAAAAAAAAAAAAAGAAAGAAACTAAAAGTCAACCTACCTGGGCGTGGTGGTGCACCCCAGTCATCCCCGCACCTGGAAGGCTGAGACAGGAGTTCAAAGCCAGGCTGAGTTACAGAGCGAGACTCTGGTCTCAAAGTGAATACTTTTTTTGGAAAATTGAAAAATCTCAATTTAAAAAGCCCCCATGGGCCGGAGATTTAGTTCAAGTGGTACCTCACCTGCTTTGGAAGCACAAGGGCCTGAGTTCGATCCCTGGTACTGCCAAAAAAAAAAAAAGCCACCCAAAATCATAAATCTGAAGTGTCTAAGTATTGAATGTTGAGTTGTTATTAACACACGACCTGAAAGTAGAGGAAAAGATTGGGTGCAGGCCTGAAATCCTGGCACTCCGGGGTGCTGTTGGGGAAGCACCCAGGTGCACTGAAGAGATGTCATTTCTCTGATGAAAATTATATTGTTCTTCTTTGTTAGAAATTCATTGAATTTGAAGACTCTCAAGAACAGGAGAAAAAGGATTTACAGACCCGAGTGGAATCTCTAGAATCTCAAACAAGACAACTTGAACTCAAAGCAAAAAACTATGCTGACCAGAGTAAGTAAGACTTCCTCTCCTCACGGGTACCGCAGAGAGCGGGCATGCAGCGGCGCGTCCTGACGGACAGGCTCCTCACGTGCGTGGGGAATTTTCAGCCCAGACTGGGGGGGCAGGCCCCGGGCTTAGTCCTTTTGCGCTTCTGTGGCCGCAGGAGTCTCCAGGGGGTGGGGTGACTGAGCCACCGAGGCTCCACTGCGCGGCACCCGCCAGGCGGGCACATGTGGGCTGCTTCTCACTTTGGTCAAGTGCACACAGTTCCATTGTTTCTCCATTGCTTTGAAATTTAAGCTTTGAAGTATGCATAAAAATGAAGTCTTTTTTTTGTTCCCTTCTAATGGAAAAAGTAAGGGCGTTTAGGGGAACAGAAGCTCACTTTTAGTATATGTGCTGCCGAAGCGAGCACCAGAAGCTCCCTTTTTAGACTCACTTTATTCTTAATGTAATTTTATGTTACTCTTTCTTTCTTTCTTTTTCTCTCTCTTTCTTTCTTTCTTTTATAGACAGTGTTTCACTTTGTAGTTAGGCTGGCCCTGAGCTCACTATGTAGCCCAAGATAGCCTCAAACTCACAGCAATCCTCCTGCCTCTGCCTCCCGAGTGCTGGGATGACAGGTGTGAGCCACCATGCCCAGCACTGTGGTGTGTGGTGTGATTGCTGGTGGGTGTGAGTCACCACGCCCAGTGTTGTTGTGTGTGGTCCCTGGATTGAACCAGGGATTTTGTGCTTGTTAGGCAGGTGCCAGAACCACTGAGCTAAACCTTTGGCCCCTATTCTTGATTTTCAAAATAATTGTTTCAAATCTCAGACATGATTTCACCCCTTTGGCTAATGAAAGTGGACCAGATAAAGTCACAGTTAGAGAAACAGTGAGGCGCTTTGCCGCCTGCTTGACATCTGGTACGGGAAGGCAGAACGCCCACCACCCTCCTCATTGCGCACACTTGAGCTTTTGTAAGGCGGGGCCAGAGCCTGCCGCCAGGTGCTCTTCGCAAGCCCTCCGCACAGCCAGGGCAGCGGTCCCTGCTGTTCGGGGCTGGTGTTCTCCATGGCTCCTTCACCGCTCGCTCGCTCGGCTGGCCTGTGTAACGTCCCTAGAACTGAGAGGCCTGTTAGAGCGGGCAGGAGCATCCGGAGCCTTGGGTTCAGGCATCCGGGCCCCTGGAGCTCTTGTGGCTGTTACGCAGGTAGTGCAGAAGTTGGGCATTCAGTAATACAATGAAACCAAATAAGCATGTGTTGTGCCTTCGTGTTTTTAGCCTTGAAGTTATCAAGGGTCCTTTCCCCTCTCTTGGTTACTCCTGAATATGCCAAGTGACTTCTGTGGCCTACTACAGGGTGACCTCTGGAAACTGGAGAGTTTGTGCTGGGCTCTCGTGTTGTGCCCCTGGAGTCACAGTACTCTGGGTGCCCTCATCTGGAAAAACAGTTAAGTGGCGATACAGACTTTTGTATATTTTAAGAGTTGAGCATTCTCTATTTAAGGAGGAAAATGTAAGGCCAGACATGGTGGAGCATACTTGCTATCCCAATGCTTGGGAGGCTGAGGCAGGAGGACCACTGTGAGTTCAAGTGGGCCTGGGCTACATACTGAGTTCAAGGTCAACCTGAATTACACAATGAGATCCTATCTCAAAAAAAAAAATTTAGCTATCAAAGATAATGTTCTGATCCTGACTTGACTGTGCTTCCTGTCAAGGTTATTTGGTATTTTAGGACCAAACAGCCAAGGCGGAGTTGGCAGAACTTGCTCACTTTTCATTATTTTAACATGGTAAATTTTTTTCTTGATTTCTGAGGTACTAAGTTTTTAGTAGAAAATTTTAATTTGGAATGGAATGCCTTGACTAAAATGCTTATCTCTATTAAGTAATCTGCCTAGGTGGTAGGAAAGATATTAGAGGAAGAATTACCTTGTGCTTGAAATTAATTTTTGAGGTCAGTATAATAAAGGTTTTTTATATTTACTCCTTTTTTTTTCCACAAAAGTAACTAACTGCTATGAAGTGCTAATTTCTGGGCTGGTGAGTCAGGGCCCAGCTGTAGCTCGGTGGTAGAGCTCCTGCCCAGCTGGGGGTTCAGCCCCCAGCACTGCCGGACAGACAAACAAAAATAAGTGTCCACCAAATGGAGTAGTTTCTTATTTAAGGGAAGTAGTGACTCCGAAGAGTATCGAGTGTCTCGAACTTTGTCTGTGTAGTGTCCTAGCTTAGTTTTTCAGTCCAGTGGATCAGAGCCAGCATTTTTGGAATTCTCATGTTCTGTGGTATCCATTTTTTCATTTCCCTCTCTGAAAGTATTGGTCATATTTTCATTTTAATTCAAACACTTTTCTCCCTCAGTACTGAGGATGGAACCCAGGGAGCCCCGAGCTGCATCCGTGACCTTTTAGATTGTACTTTAAGATACTTGCATCGTTGCCTGTGCTGACCCGGATCCTGTGGTCCTGCCTTGGCCTCCCGAGCAGCTGGGATTACAGGCGTGCGTCACCATGCCCAGTTCCCTCTGCTTTTGATGAGCAAAACGTCCAAATTTACAAACACGTTAGAAGACTTTTGTTGCCTGTGTGCCCACTGTCTAGATGCGGTGGTTTTCGTTCTCTATTTGCGTGGGGTGAGTGGGGTGGACACAGCGCCCTGACACGGTCCTCGGGACGGGCACGTAGGCGCACATCCTTTTTAAAGCGCCGCCACGATCCAAGTCCCAGTTCTGCTCTGAAGACCACTTCCTATGTCAGAAGGGGAAATTCTGGCCGCAGTTATTTACTGTCTGACGCAAGAAAGAAAAGAGAACTGAATTAAAGGGCACTGTGGGTTTGTGACTGTGTGGGATTTATCAGTTGTGGTGTGATGTAACAGCACTGAGAAACGGAGTCTATGAAAACTGTGATATAACTTTGTGGTAATGTTTGATTTTGGGGATTTCTGGTGGCTCTGTTTAAAAAAACTGAACTAACATGAAACCTTTTTTATTTTTCCAAAATGAATCAATCCTTAAAGAAGAATCTGAAATACGTATGATGTGAAATATGAAGTAAGAGATTGCAATTTGAGCAAGTTTAGTTTGTTGCTTTTCAGGTCATCAATTCTGCCATTCATAGTCTGACAGTTGGGAAATATTTTTTGTTTTCATTGTTTCTGTGATTTAGTCACGATTTTTCTATTGCAAGCCAAGGGTTGTCTTAAGTCAGTAAATCTAGGTCTTCTGATATAGTTAAAAATTTCAAGGCAGGGCAGTGGAGGGAGGAGTGGAGGGGACCGACAGCCGTGCAGACGCGTTAATGGGCCAGCTCCCCAGAATGGGTGTACATGCCACATATTGAAAGCACGGAGATCCCCAGGGGTACTGTGCCAGGCCCAGTGGTGCACGTCTGGAGTCCTGGCCACTTGGGAGCTGAGGCAGGAGAGGTGGGCGTTCAGGGCCAGCCTGAGCAATGTCGGGAGACCTGACTTAGGTACAGATCAGGAGAGCGGGGCCGAAGCTTAGTGTGCCGGCCTCTGGGTTCCATCCCCAGTACCAGGGAGCGAAGCCCGACCCTGCTTTGCGAGGTGTTGAGGTCCCCAGTGGTTCTGGTGCAGAGAAGTAGGCTGTGGCTTTTGATCACAGGAATCAGTTTTGTTGGGAGAAGGAACAGAGGATGTTAATTTTTCTTCCCCCAAATGTATCATATTTTCACATTATTGCAGTTAGAGTGTATGTATAATTTTGTACTTTCCCTTAAATATATCAATCCTTGTATACTCTGTATTTTTGTTCTGTTTTGTTTTGTTTTGAGACAGTCACTTGCCTTGTAGTTCTGGCTGGCCCTGAGCTCACTGTGTAGCCTCGAACTCAGCAGTCCTCCTGCCCCTAATTCCCGAGTGCTGGGATGACAGGCGTGAGCCACCACGCCCGGCCTGTGTTATCTTTTTAATGTCTGCGTATATTGAGCATCTATAATTATGCCGGCTGTTAACAATTCCTGCCTTCTTCCTTTCTCTAAAGAGCGTTGTATACTGACCATTTCATTTTTACCTTGGCTACCCAGAGACGCAGGCTAACCTCTGTAACAACTTGTGTGTTTCTCACCTGGTGAAGCGTACTGAAATTCTTCTCCTAGACCCAAATTTATATAATGGTCTTGAAAGTTGCCTCAAATTGTGGAATGAAAGGAATGAATCTGGATAAAAATGAGAGGGTTTTTTTTTTGTTTTTTGGTTTCTGTTAAAGGCAAAACCCCCAGAAACTTTCTCTTTTGGTTGGCTGGACATTTTTCTAATGTCGAAAATCATACTGCAATAAATATATATATTTTTTAATTCTATAAGTTTTTTCCTCTTGGTAATTTTCTTAGAATACATTTAAAGAAGTTAAAGGAATCGGTCATGTAAGGATTCTTGGTATGTTAACAGTGTCAGTCCGTTTCTATCATGAGCACAACGGGACAGTAAGAGTTAATGGCAAATTCCACAGTATTTATCTTAACCTGAGACTTGCAGTCATGACCGACAAATTTATCAGCACCCAGAGCAGACACAGAAATGTCTATGATTCTCTTCTCTCTTAGGAAACTCTGCTTGGCCTCCAGTGCCGGGAGTGTACCCATTACTTTTCCCATTCCTACCCAGCCGTTGCCTTTCCTGGAGAGGGAGAAGGGATGACTTAGGGGGTGGGATTCAAAGCGAAAGACTTCGGTGTTTCTGCCTTTGTCTCCTTGCAATGAGAACCCTTTTTTTTAACTAGTTGGAGGAAGGTTAGGGGCAGCAGACAGGCCTGTGTATTGGCCTTGTACTCTGACCTCTCCCCACTGCTGCCCCTTCTAAACATAAACTTGGCTTTTAAGAAAATATATATTGGTGCATACTAGGTACACATGATGATCACATTCATCATTGAGCATTTGTGCTTGTACGCGATGCATCCTCATTCTTACCCACTTGGCTCAGTCTGGTAAAAGACTGTGACACTGTCACCTCAGATGTTAGTGTTGGGAAGGGGACTCTTCCTATGTTTGGTCAGAAGAATAAACATCCCCTAGCAGAAAAGTGGAGGCAAGTAGATGTAAATAATCATCCCCATTATTTTGTATTTTAAAAGACTGAATGACTCCAAATGGACCTTCAAATTTGATAAATTACAGATTTTTACACCAACAAAGAAAAATAAGCCATTTGGAAGTTACTAGGTATAGTTTAATACCGCAGTTAGTTTTGAGGAGGTCTGAGTATTTTGCCACTGTTTTTCAGCCGCTTAAACCTTCATGCCCATAAAAGCTTTTATCAGTCCCTTGATTGTGCTTTGCAGTGTTCATGTTCGAGAACTGCAATAGGTTATCTTTCCGCTTCAGTTGCATTTTCTCAGGCAGTCCCTTCTATATAGTTTCTCAAATGATAAAAACTGATTACTGGTGATTTGTGGCTTTGTTAAAAGCAATTTTTAATAAGTCAACTTTAGAAGACTTGGATTTATATCTTTCGGTTTAAAAAAATAACGGTGGCGCTAATTATGTAAAACATCACTTTTAGGGCCGCAGGGTTAACTCAGGGGTTCCAGCGCCTGCCTCGCGAGTGCAAGGACCTGAGTTCGATCCCCGGTAACCACATATAATGCTGGGCATGGAGACACGCCCACCAACAACCAACACCGCATACCACAATGCCGGGCGTGGTGGCTCACACCTGTCATCCCAGCACTCGGGAGGCAGAGACAGGAG
>PVIC010030659.1:0-21779 GCA_004025085.1 Thryonomys swinderianus
TGTAATTTTTAAACATTTTTTATATATTCTAGATGTCAGTCTGATGAATAACCGGAAAAATTTTTCTCACTCTTGAAACATCTTTTCAATGTATTGGTTATTTCCTTTGCTGCACAGCTTTTTAATTTGATATTATCATATTTGTTGATTCTCAGTATTAGTTCTTGTGCCATTAGGGTTCTGTTAAAAAACTCTTTGCCCACGTCTAATGCTTTAAGAGTTGTAACTATTTTATCTTCCAGCAGCTGTTATGTAATAAATTGCATTTATTGATTTGCATACATTTTGAACCATCCTTGCATCCTTGAAAGGAAGCCTACTTGCTTATGGTGTATGATATTTTATTTATTTTATTCTGTTTGTCATTATCTTGTTAAGGATTTTGGCATCTACATTTATTAGAGAAATTGGTCTGTAGTTCTCATTTTGGTTGGATCCTTATCTGGCTTTGGAATTAGGATAATTCTAGCTTCTGAGAATAATTTTTAAAAAATTTAGGAGTATTCTTGCCCCTAAATTTCATTAAAGAATTTGAGGAGTTTTGGCATTAGAGCCTCTCTGAAATTCTTGGGGAACTGGCCACTATTCCATCAGGCACTGGGCTTTTCTTAGTTGTAATGTTTTTACTCCTGCTTCAAGTTCATTGCTTGTTTTGCATTGTTCAAGATTTTTAAATCTTTTTGATATTTCCTACACATCTAAGAATCCCCATTTCTTCTGAATTGTCAAATTTTTCTCATATGTTTGTGTAGTTGCTAATTTTCTGGATTTTCTCAGTGTCTATTATGATTTCAATTTTTTTCTTTTCTAAACACAATGTTTTGTGTCTTTTCTTTTGTTCTTTTGGATAAGATTGTCCAAAGGTTTGCCTATTTTGTTATTCTTCTATTGAACCAGTTCTTTGATTCACTGATTGCCTCATTGTTTTTTTTTTCCATCTTCATGTCATTGATTTCTGTTTTGGTCTTTGTAATTTCTTTCCTTTTACAAACTCTAGATTTGTGTTGTTCTTGTTTTTCTGGGACCTTGAGGTATACATCATTAAGTTATTTATCTGGCCTCATTCTCTTTTTCTACTAGGGACGTTTACAGCTATAAACTCCCCTTGTACGACTGACTACTTTCACTGTATTAAATAGGTTCAGGTATATTGTACTGGCATTATTGTTTAATTCTAGGAATGGTCTTATATCTTCCTTAATTTTCTCCATGACCCATGATTATTCAGAAGTGTGTTTTTAAATTTCCACACATCTGCATGTTTTCTTTTACCATTGATTTTTAGTTTCTCTACACTGTGATCTGATAATATGTGTGGCATGCTTTTATGTTGTTTTGGATGCACAGAAATCTATTCCTCTTGTACTCATACAGGCTATAAATTTGACAAACAATACTGGTGATTGAGCAGAAACATTGTTGTATAAGTGTCTTCTTACCTTACTTTGCATGTATTTACTTTGGAACAAATCAATAACTTCGTTGCTTCTTCTGCCAATGGAGCTTTAGTTCCTTAAATGTTCATGGAATTTCATCAGCTGGAATAAATGCCAATGCAGACAAATGACACATTTTTAAGTTAAATTTTTGTCATTGTTACATTGTGGCCTTTCTTTGGAAGTCTGCCTTCTACCATTTTATAAGTCAGACCCTCCAAGAAAATTGCATGCTTTTAAAAAAGTTTCACTTTTCCAGAATTCAACATTCAAAATTTTAATCTTTTACTACTATAATTCTGGGATTTCAGATTTAGGGACTTTGATCTTTTGAGATTTCAGCTTCTTGTATTATAGCTTTTATGATTATACTCAGCACCATAAACTTCCTTAGATTGCATATATTTCGCCCTCTAAATTACACAAGATTTTATATCTTTTTTAGAAGCTAGCGTGATAGCTGGGACACTGGATGGATTCAATACATCTGGCAAATAAATGCACTTATGGAAAGTGATGATGATAGGATGCTAGAAAACTTGGTCTTGACTAGCTGTGAGAAAATAAAAAATGATTCCCAAAGAGACACATAGCTCAGAATTACTAGTAAAGATAGGGGGAGTTGAAGGCATTAGAACTCTCAAATATCTACTGAAGGCCAGCTTTATAGGGACACACAGCCCTCCCATTACTCAAGATTACACTTGGTTTAATCTTCTACTGTTATCACCTGGAAACTCTGTTATGTTTGAACAAAAGGCTTTGCACTTGCATTTTGTGGTGGGTTCTTCCGAGTGCACACTTGGCCTTGAACTCACTTGAGAAAGTAGTTTTAAAATTCAGAAAGTCACTGCTGGGTGTGGTGGCTCATGCCTGTAATTCCAGCACTCGGGAGGCAGAGACAGGAGGATTGCTGAGTTCGAGGCTTGCCTGGGCTACATAGTGAACTCAGAGCCAGCCTGAACTACAAAGCGAGACCCTGTCTCATTTAAAAAAAAAAAAAAATTCAGAAAGTCACTAAGAATGAGTAAACACTGACTCTTGTGTTAACCTGTAGAATAATGATCGAAGGAGCCATGATGATCTGCATCATGTCCTTAACAAAAGTCACCAAGTTGTTTGTTCTCTGCCTTGGGAGTCCCCTCCCACCCTTATAACAATTCTGTGCTTCTCTTTAGATTGAGCAAATGATGGAATGTATTAGTTTTCTTGGACTTTCAAAACAAAGTCCCGTGAACCTGGTTGCTTAAACAACAGAGGTTTATCATCTCAGTTCTGGAAGTTAAAAGTCTATTTGAGGCCCAAATAGCTCACATTTTGAGATACTGAAGGTTGGTCTTAAGATATATTTTTGAAAGACGCATAGCTCAACCTATAACTGGTGAATCTTTGTCATATGCAGCTGTTATTAGCATTATATTTCTCATTTGAACAGGATTTATCTAAATGTCAAGTTTTTCTGTTGTGTTATAAAACAACTACGACTTCCCTACTCCTTGTTCTTGGAATTCTAGTATTCAGAGGAAACTGAAATCACCTTTCTCTCAACAGGTACAAAGTATTGTTAAAACTGTCCTTTTACCACTGTGCTCATCCTCCAGCCAAGGGAAGCAGTGCGAGGTTGAGTTTGGGGCTCACATGTTTCTGCCATGTAAGAAGCACATTTCTAGAACAGAACTGGGAAGAACTCCAAAGGTAAGCTAATGTGTACCTTTCTTTTACCAATGCAGAAATTCAGGTCTGAGAAGTGAAAATACTTTGCCTCAGTGTGCTCAGCTAGAGTTAGAAGTGAAATCAAAGCCTTGCATTTAATTCAAATGGTAGAAACTTTTTCAGTATGTCCTTATTTTCATGTATGTGAATAGAATTCTAAAATCTATAGGTTGGTGAGCTTCTCAGGTGCACACCACTTGTGTGTTAGCTTTCTTTTGCCATGGCAAAATGCCCATGTATGACAATTCAAAAGAGAAAAGACTTATTTGGCTCACAGTTTCAGAGGATGAAACTCTAGTGTGCTGACTCCACTTCCATGATCCTAAGGTACAGTGGGGAAATGGCACAGTGGGGGTGTGGCAGAAGAAGGCTGGTCCCTCATGGCAGCCAGGAAGCAGGAGGAGGGTAAAAAAAACTTTAGAGAAAGGAGCTAGGACCAGATATAGACTCCAGACAGTGGGCCCCACCCTCAAGACCTATTTCCTTCAACTACACCACACTTCCTGTTTCCATCACAGAAAACAGACTCTGTAAAAAGGGTAGAAAAGAATAAACATTTCTCAGCTTGGCTGTTTACTGCTCTGGGGAATGATGTGCTCATTTTCCCAAACCTTCTGATATTTAAAGGAAATCTGAGAACCTTAATTTAATTTAGAAATTTCCAAATTTCAAATGAAGAGAAGAAAACTCCTGTAAATTTTAAGAAGCTTTATATAAACAAGACACAGTCCATCAAAGGAATTGGTCAGCCTGAATTCTCTGACTCATATCTTCTCTTCTTATTCAATAATACCCTTACTCCCTGGTTGTTAGAGTAGGAGAAAAAGAGACACATGTAATCATTTTAAGCAATATGTATTCGTAGCTTTATGTTGGATTTTCCAGGCTTTCTAAAAGAGTTTTCACTTTTTTATTTGCAAGTAATTTTTATTGCAAGTAATTTTTTTAGGGTTGGTATGTGAAACTGGCAAAGTTTTATAATCAGCAGTTAGTGGAACTAAGTAATTTGTTATCTTAATGCTTGAATTTCACAATATGGGGAAGGTTTTGTGAAGAGGACATAAATTTTTCAATTCGGTTGATAGTTACAGGACTAAAACTCTTAAACTGGGGATAGTGACTTGTAATCCCAGCACTAGAGAAGCAGAGGCAAGAGGACTGTGAGAGCTGGAGGCCAGCCTGGGCTACAGAGTGAGTTCAAGGGCAGCCTGAACTATATAAGTTCTTAGAGATACATATTCAGTTCAAATTTCCATTTAGGCCATGATGGCAGCACTCTTCGGGCAGTATTGCTTGTACAGGTGGTTTATCATGAAATGACAAAGATACTAGGCTTGCAATACTTATTCTTATCTTAATTCTCTAGGGGCAGGGTAATTTGTTTTTTAATCTCTCATTTTACTGACCAAGTCTGAGTGATGAGTCTATTTTTTCATCCCAGTGCAAAAGGCTCTCAGTTTCCCATATGGGCAATGATCTCTCTACCTCCTTGGATTTCCTACCTGTTTAAAAACCATGCTTCTTTGGGGTGTGTGTTGGAGATATAAAGGTAGCAATTGTGCAATTTCCATTATGGAAACAGTGACTTTGGTTTCTGAAGCTCTTGATCTAAAGGTGGCATTCCCAAGACAACTTACAGATTCTCTTCCTTTCTTTCTCTTCCTCTACTGGGCATGCAGACATTCTGGTGGCGTTTTTCATTCTTCACAGTGCAGAAATTGTGGGGAAGACAATAGGCTTGCCTCTAATTTGGTGTTTCCGAAAGCTTGGCAAAATAGAAATAAGACTGTATTCAAAAGTTGAAAAAGAGCGTGTAAATAGCAATAACTGAAATTTGTGATTAAACAATTAGCAAAAAAGAACCTTATGAAGTCATTAAAAGTATAAAGAGGGAGGCGCTTCCTGCTTTATCATTACGGGTTTGAGCTGTTATTATTTAACACTGATTGAGCACCAGCCGGTGGGTGGGGGGAGCCATTCTGTGAGTGTTGGAATTGGAAACAGTCACTTCTCATTGGTGCTCTGGTTGGAGACTGCAGGAAAACCCGAGTGCTCGTTAGGTAGCACTTTATAAAGATATGAATCAAGAGGAAGAAATATTTACCAATGCGAACACTGGATCATTTACAAAGAAAACATGAGTTTTGGAATAAAACAAATTGAGCAAATTTGAGTTTGAGTTGTGCCTTGCTTCCCTTATCTCCAGGACCTTTGGCAAGTTACTTAATTTCTCTCTGCTTTAATATCTTCTTTTTAAAAATGGGTGTAATACTGTATTTCTTACAGTATTTTTGTTGGACTTGATGGGGATGGTGTGAAGTGCTTGAACATTCCAAGTACTCAGTGACAGATAGCTCTTTTATTATGATTCTCACTACTACCTGTCTTCATTTATAACCATCTCATTGTTTTATAATATTGATGAATTCTAAGAATACTTAAATGTCATAAAGAATTTGAGAAAAAGGAATTTAAAGGGATCAGAGTGAAGTGTACCAGTCAGTTAGGATTATGTTATTTCATTTGGCATTAAGCCAAGCAAATGTTCAGCTGCCAGTTAAAAATGTACCACCTGCCTTCACCCTCTCTTTAATATATTCTTTAAAGTAGCATGGTGGAAGTTATCCAGCTAGACTCAGAGCATGCCTTTTAATTTGCAGTTTTAAGCATCCGGATTCTTGAAGGGATCTTAGCTTTGGACTTAGAAGCAAGGAAGGAATTTAAAGATTTGCACCCAGTATGTAAGAGACCACTGCTATAGCCAAATGCATTTGTAATATATTTTGCTTAAAGTTTCTCTGTGCTCATCGTGAATGTTATTTACCAGATTGCAAGTCGGAGATTATGTAAGAATGGCCTTGGAGAGCTAAGCATATTTTCTTGGGGGACATGAAACACGGTAGCAGGTAGCAGAGAACAAAAGCCTTCTCCTGCAGAGGGGAATATATTTGATGACCTGATGCAAGTATTACACACTTCTGAAAGTGCTGGATACCACAAATAGCATTTTGTAGTGTGCTCTTCACTCAGCACATTGGCTGTTTTATTTTAATGCACACAGCAGTAGCAGTGGAAGTGCTCATAAATTACATGAACATAGAGGAGGTGGCTGTGGCGATCAGGGTAAAGCTGATGGAACAGGCAAACCAACTACCCATGCAAAGTCTTCAGCCCCACATTTTAGGCTGAGGAGGACAGCAGGCAGTCCAAAAGCATTCAACCAGAGAGTGGCAACATCTTACCAATAGAATGTTTGGAGAGAGAGAGAGAGAGTTAAAGATATCCTAGTAAGGTGCTGGCGCATAGTAGACCCTATTCTTATCAGACCCTATTCATATTAATCCCTAGGGTAGCATTAATGCCAGCTAGTGCATTAATGAACACCTATTTTGTACCATGCAGATTTTTCAACTCACATCATAGTGCCTTAAAAAAAAGCACTAAATATTTTCCTGAGGAGTCATTTACCTCAATGTCCTGAAACTTTTTCTATGAAGTTTGCTAGACTGAGATTTTCATATCTTGCCTGTGGTCTCTATCATTCGCCTCTTAGTTTTAAATGAGTGCACAGATATGTCATGCAGACTACATAAAAATAATTAAAACCTAAATGACCCTACCTCAAAACTCAGTGATGTGACAGACTTGAGACTCGTGTGTTTTCTACCAGGTCTGTGTCTGCTGTGCTCCAGACATTCAGCTCTTCTCTTCTTCTTCCTCTTGCACACACTTGTCTCTTTGTGTTCTTTTCTATCTCTTCTGTTAAAATATAGAGCCAACATTGAAAGGAAAAAAAGAAGGATAAAAAATAAAAGAAAGAGAAAGAGGGAAGAGGAAAGGGAAACAAGGAAAGGGAAAAAAGCATGAAAGGAGAGAGAAAGAGAAAAGGAAAGAAACTAGGCCATTCTGTGTTCTATTATTGGAATCTCTATTCAAACAGAACCCTTGTTATTGGTACTATGAATCATACATAGTCATGTTAAATATATAGATATGTAACTGCAAAGTCCTCTGAGTAGATAAAAGCCTTGAATCCCCATTCGTTTTGTTGACTTCTCTCAATTATTGTCTAAAATATAAGTTAGGATAATAACAACAGCAACAAAGTTTTATAACTCAGCCATCAGTTGTTACAAATAGATTTTCTATCACATCCTTATGAACCATATTGTTAATTGACCATTAAGCAAGATGTAGATCTGTTGGACCAGTTTTAATTAATTCTTTCTCTTGGACAATCAGTAAGTTTCAGGAGAGAGCACAGATGTTTATTTAGGGGGTTGAAGAATGTGTTTCTAGGTCTGATAGTGAATTAGAAGGTCATCATACCCAAAGGATAATTATGCCCATTTTTTTTTTTTGAGGACTGTGAAGGAGTGTATTATTGTGGGATGGATAATGGTGGGTTTCTTTTACAGTTAGCAATTTCCTAGCAATGATACAGCTGTGTTCTATGGGAAACCACCCAAACACTTGGCAGAAGTAGAATATCAATGGTTCATTTCTAATTAAACTTGTTTATTTTTTTCCTCAGGATGTGATGGCCTTATTTCAGGTTTGAGCTCTTTCTGAGACACAAAGACTAAATGTAGACCAAACATAGAAGCTTCAAAGAAAAGAGTAATATGCAAGTCACAATTATTTCTGCTTTCTTCTTTCTTTTCTTCATCTGTTTTCTCATAAGAGACATTTATTTCCTTATCTTTTCCTTTTATCTTTCAAACAAGATTCTTAGGGAATACTCTGATAACAGATATTGGAAGTGTAAATAAAAATCAGCATTATTTTTTGAAGCACATTTACATTTAAAATCTTATTTTGATTCTGGGTTGAAAAATGATAATTCATTTGGAAATTAGACATTAATGGGCTTGTAGGATGAGAGGAACATTGTAGAGCTTCTGGTTTAAGCACAAGGCAGTAGTGGATTATGAGTTGTTTGAAGACCAAAATAGCCCTTCCAGTTGGCTTGAGAGTTCTTTGAGACTTAAATGACTTTATAATTAGTAGACAAATGATCAACACCATGTGTTCCAGTTTGTGCAGGACTTTTTTCCCCCTGTACCCAAAAAATTCAAATTAAACTTGAGAAAGATAATTCAGATCTCAGAACAGAAAAGGTTTACTCTATGTTCTACTTTGCAAAAATGCCTTCTAATGTTGCTATTTTCTCCTTATCTCCATCTTCCCCAAAACAAATATTTGGGCATCATGTTGCACAGTTGTGGCAGGAGGTGGCTTTGTGGTCTGGTTTCTACTTGAGTTGTGTATTACCCAACCTGCCTCAGCCTCTGAGACAGGCCTGTGATAATTACTTTAGGGACAATAAAGAAAAGAATGACGTTTTGTTCTTTAAAATACTCATCAGATACATTCTTCTTTGGTAATATGATAACCCAATTTCCTCTTACCCTTAAAACAACAAATATTCCAAATTGATGTAAATGCTCTAGAATGTCTTCTCTTTAAAAGTCATTCTGAATTCTCTTGGGGGAAAAGATGAAACAGTGGAAGGGATTTTGAAGCAATTTCTAGTCATTCTAGCTTCATGTTGCTATAGATTTTTAGGACTACTGCAAAATAGATCTTTGCTCACTGGTTGGCTAGAACCTGTTTAGCTCTCCTTTCCAGAACACAGTGACTCCCTTTGAGTCAAATATTTAGCTTCTATTTATGCAAACTTAATTATTTTAAAAGCACAATTGGAGTCTTTAAGCCAAAAAAGACTGAGTAGCTGTAGGAAACCAAACTTATCAATGCCTTTTCATCACACAGCAACTCCCAATTAAAGGTGAGCTATTTTACTTGGGCCAGTGCAAGCACTCAGCCTTCAAAGGGTTTCCTGAGTAATTAGTAATGTGAATGCAGCCATCACATTCTGAGATGTGTACATATCAATCCAAGCAGAGGGGAAATCGTGTAATTAATTTTGAAGCTGTTATGATGTTTCAATTGATTTGGATCAGAAAAAGGAGAACAATTAAGAAGAATCAGAAAACAATATCCCTTTTAGTATTCTAAAGGGAAGAGAAAAATTAAATAGCAGTTTAATTGAAAATTCTGCTTTGTATGAGGGAAATGCAAGGTTGTGTGGAAAGGAATTCTGACTTACACTGGGAGCACTAATATGGGACGAGCATCTTGGACAATACAAGTGCAAGTGCTACCTTCAGTAGAGTGGGAAGGTCAGATCAGAGGCCCACATTTAAAATTGTTTCAGATACTCACTTAACTTAGAATTCATGCTCAGAGAGGAATGCTGCAGAATTGTGTACTGGAAAAATATTACACATTGTATAAGTTCCCAGTGCAAAGTATAAAATATTGCCATTATTTTAGTCATTCTAAGGCTTATATGGGGTATTTTACCTTCCTTATGTGACCCTTTGACTATGAAGTTGGAATATGCATGCCTGTCTTCATAGCCTAGATCACTGTGAAAATACTATGATTTATTTCCTTAAGCCTATCAGGATAGTTTTGTTTATGATGGCTAAGAACCATATGGCCATAAAATTTGCATCATCACTATATATGTTTATCATTTGTTGCTTGCTTATGTGTTAAGTGTCAGCTATGTGGATAATATTCCTTCCTCTTGCTGCTTCTTCTATTCTAACTAGAAAAAAAATGTTAGGATTTCCTACGCTGACTATACTCAGAATTTACTTGTATAGAAGTTTTTCAGGAAAACCCTTTGTATTATACAGGAACCCCATACATCGTTATGGCTTGTGTCTAGGTATCTTTCCAAAGCCTTATGCCCTCATAGTTAGCTTTCCAGAGGTGGCTGGATCTAGTGTGTGTAATACTAGGATTAAGGGTATGTGGTACCAGATCAGTTCACTAATTGGTTTACCATAATTACAGGTGTGGATAATGGGAAGGCTCACTCTGAATGTGGATGACACCACTCAGAGGGTTATATCCTGTTTGAGTTAAAAAAGGAAAAAGCAGGCTTGCTTCTGCTGTTGCTGCTTGCTTCCTTCTGCTTGCCACAAAATGAGCTGTTTTTCTGGGAGGCCCCTCTGCCACGCCATGCTGCTTTTGAATCAGCTTACTATGGACTGATACCTTCCAAATTGTGAGTTAGAATGAACCATTCCTCCTTTAATTTTGGGTGTCAGTTATTTTCTCTCAGTAATGCAAAAAGTAACTAGGACATGCATATTCTAGAGAATGAAAACAGACAAGATAAGTACTCTATCAACCATAAGACCTGTTGCTTAATAGTTTGGTTAAAAAACAATGACATGCCTGTGAATTGTGGTAGAGTGTTTATCTTAAAATATACTGAAGTTGGTATCCAATAGATTTTGTTCAAATTGTACAATTAATTTTCTTCTGGCAAATACAGCTGTATGACTTAAAATCTTGTGAGAAAGTTTATTAGAGTGATGTTTTGCTAATCATCTAAGAAAAGTGGAGTCAAAACAGATGGGTAAAAGGTCATATTTTATGGAAACAATCATCTCTGGGGAGAGAGAGACAGAATATGCATCTATGGTCAGATAATAAGCATCTTCAGTCAGAATAAACATCTATGGTCAGAATACTCTATGTGTGTGTGTGAGACCCTTCACTTTTTGGCTTTTTTGCCTTTAAGGAACTTGGTACTTTGTGAGAGAGAGCACTTTGGGCAGGCCAGACAAGATGCTGAGTTGCTTTTGGCCTTAAATTTTTATTTGTTCGGTTCAGCATACGTGGTAGAGCAGTAGGATCAGGTTAATGATTGACATAGGAAACAATTGTTAAAATGTGCAAAATGACATCTACTTCTCTACTATACATTATAATGTGCGGGTAAACTTTGAGCAGAGAATCTTGCCTGGTACTATGCCCTTCCTCAGCTCTTTGCCATCCTTCCATTTTATCTTTTTCTCCTTAGCTTTGAAAAAACAGCAAATAGTCAGCTAAAAAATTTCATGGTATATCCTGGGGAGATTTCCCATACTGTTCCCAACCAACTCTTGACTTCATGATGAAAAGAACACAGACTAACAAAAGCCACTCTGTAGGTACAGACAAGATTTGTTTGACATGCTAAGAGAAATTTGGAACCATTTTTGTGTTTGTGGTTCACTTCTTTTTCTCAAAATTCTATTCCTTTCTTTCCCAGCTACACTGCCAAGAGATTTAATTAATTAGTTTGACTTCCTTGAAAATACTATGCATTTCTATGTGGGGGTCATTTATTCTGCTCTTATGTAAAACATGCTCTTTGGACACTTTTTTCTCTGGAACATAGTTCTGATGAAGATGATGTTTGGATTTCAGTCAGGTGATAATAAATCAGTGTGGCATAGGGACTACATTGCAATCTTAAAAGATAGTTTCTTTTAGGGATGAGAAAGTTTGGGTTTCCTCTACTTATATAATAGAAAGAGACATTTGGTTTAAGAAATTGAAGAAACTGGGAAAACCCAGTGGTCCTTCCCTCCCATCACCCCTTGCTTCTCCGCTCCTTTGCTGAATAACCATGTGAATGTACTGCAGAGGCCTCCTACCTGGTCTGTGAGGCCTCTGTCTCCTTGGCAACTAAACTTTTCAGAGATTACCGAGAATGTTTTTTCTAGCCCTGGAGCTGTTTTAATACTTTCAAATGTCAGAAAAAGAATCTCTATAGTCCCTTAGGTGCTGGTGTGAATGGGGGCAAGAGATACTATTTACAAACATGTTTAGTAGATTCTTCACCAGGCATAGCCAACATGAACATACATTTTAAAACTAAAGAATGTAAATAAATAGTGGAGATTAAACAGAAGACCCCCCACACACACACCATAACCCTATAAGCCCAGGTATGGGGTATTCTGATTTCCTCCACATACTCATTGTCAAGGCAATAGAGATTTGCTTTTACAATTGCTGGAGGCAAAAAAGGCAAATGAAATTGGGTTACAAGCGTGCTTACAATAATTTTCATTTTGAGAATGCAAAGAAAATGCAGCTTTAAACATTTCTTTATTAATTACTAGATCTTTTGTATGAGCCACCATCTACCAAATACTAGTTTTTGAGTAGTTATATTTAACCAATGGTTCATTAGGATCATTCTCTTTAAGTGCCATGATATATACTATACTATATATAATGTAATATTTTTGAAATTCTTTTCCAGTCCTAGTACTCCAAACCATTTTCTTTTCATCTGGTTAAAGAAGAGAGAAGTACTGTCTTTTCATAGTAGTAGAGAAATAGATTCTTAGGCCATTGTTTGGTTTACTAAATCTTACACTTCTTTCTGGAGTAGGCACATCTAAGGAGTGAGCAATCCCATCCATGCTGGTATTGATTGCTAAGGATGCATCTGCTAGGTCTTGGGAACTCCATTCTTTTCTGATCTGCTCAGGACACACTGGTGCCCTCTTTCTTATTTGATATTATGTAGATATTTCTTGCTGTGTGAATAACCTAGAGGGACAGAGAAGAGACTTGGATTTAAGGTCCGAACATCTGCTTTGGGATCTTAAGCTGTAGGACTCTTCTCTGTTGTCATAGTGACTTGGAACCCAAGATCCATGTGCCCTCAGACTCATGTAACTCACAAGTCTGATCTGTACCTGTGAGAATTAAACCTGACTCAGGAGGAATAAACTCTAACCCTATTTCTATTTATACCACCATACTCTAACAGGACCCCTTTCCCATGATTGACCTGAGAGCCCCAAACTTGAATGAGGGTAAAGGTCCCCCGATATCTCTGTTTATCATACATATTTTCAACTGTATTTGTGCTAAAAACCTGCCCAAGACCCATGACCCACTGTTATGGATGGACAAGCTAGAAGCAGTTCTCTCATCTCATTCTTTAACCTTTTTGCCTCTGAACAGAATTATTTTGTTTCCTCTTTTGGTCTGTCTTGGCCTTTTTCTACATTCCATGTTTCTCAACCTGCTTTTATGTATAAATTTTAATGGTGAACCAACTGGGGGAAAGTGGGGGAGGTGGGGTAAGAGTGCTGTTTCCCCCAGTGAGGGCCGAGATCAGAAGGCTCTTTAAAAATTACAACTACTGATAATTGTGTTCAAGCACAACTTTTATCTGGAGCACCCTAGGAGAGAGACGTATGGAGAGAACAGCAGGAGTTTTTAAACAGTGGTAAACAGAAGAAACATGGAGTGAACAAAAAGGGTTCATATGTTAAGGATAAAGATGGAAGAGTTCTGTAGGGCAGTGGGTGGAGAAAGAAGACTTCAGGCTTCCTTAGCAATGTTTTAGAATATGGTGAATAGAGAAGAAATGATACAGCAGGGAAAATAAGGTCAGGGATGAGAGAGACTGGGTTGGATATCAAGTTGGAAGGTCGAAGACAGGTCAGATCAGGAAGAGGAAGCAGAGTCAAGAGGCAAGGGGCTCTGAGAGTAGCACAGATGGGCAGGTAGGTCAAGATAAGAGGAGGGATACTCTAAAATTAGGTGTGTGGGAGGCATTCTCTTAATCTGAGGCTTTAAAATAAATCTTTATTACCTCAGACTCTTGATCTTGTTCAGGATTCCATGCAGGAAGGTTTGCTTGCTTGCTTGCTTGCTTTATTTATTTATTTGTTTGTTTTGTTTGTTTATTTTTATTTATTTTTGAGGTACCAGGGGATCAAACTCGGGCCCTTGTGCTTCCAAGGTAGGTGTAGTATCACATGAGCTAAATCTCCAGCCTCAGTAGTCAGGCCCTTATTTGTCACCTCGATAGTGAGTTCTTATGTAGCTCAACAAACCCTACTTCTCCTCCCCAATTCCACTGGAGCACTATCTGATGCTTACTAACTTGAACTGTGCATCTGGCAAAGGAATGGACTGATAAACAGGTGAATGACTCCGCTCGGTTCTTAAGGAGGGTGAGTCTTTGGCCCAGCAGAATTCATCCTAAGCATGCACCCCATTTTCAGTTAAGAAAGACTTTTCAGTACCAGGTCATTTAGGTAAATTAGTCAAAAAATTTAAAAAGTAAGAATACTCTAGAAGTGACCTGTTAAGACCTTCCTGTGAGGGTCTTTATTACCTTGCCAGGGAAATAATAGCCCACTGTCAATACAGATAATTATGAAGCACATTGTTAGGAAAGGAACCTTAATTAAAGATTCTATTGGAAACATATGTAAACTGATTCAATATCTAGGCCACAGGGCAATAATAACCTTTGTATCTAATATGTTCTTATTTTTATGAGCATTTATTGTTTAGAGCAATATAGTATAATTGGGGCAAGCACAAGGGAAAGAACATTCATGCTATTTGGTCTGTGTTTGATACCGTCTTTGCATGACTGCAGAGCGCAAGAGTATATAAGATCCCATGCAGTCTAACTTTCAGGACACAATAAAACACAGATAAGTCCTGGCAAAGTCCAATGGATGTTTGTGTAAGTGCTGTTGGTATATTGGCATTCAGGTGGTACTGACCACTCAGGTCTCTCTTATTACCCAAATGTCTCCCCATCCTGAATAGATACTTTCTCAACTCACTGAATTCCAAAAGAAGGTAAAAGTAGAACTATAATTACAATATACAAAGAACAAAATCCTATAAGAATACTGAAATTACAATTAGAAGCAATAGCATATAAATCCTGCAAGATGTATAACTTCTGCTTACAACAAAATATTAAACCTTGAACTAAGAATGGCTGGCTATAGAATATGCTCTAAATTTTGTCTTATATCAAAATGTCCATGGACTAAAATTTTCTGAATTTTTTACTGAATATATGTGCTGGAAATGAAGAAAAATAACTTTGTAATTTAAAACCATGATTGATTACATAGAATATTTGCTACATGTTCAATAAATGCTTTGATTTATGATTCAGAATACTCTTGCAGAATTATTCATGGGACAGGACACTAGATATCTTTAAAAATGGCAAAACACAGTTGTGAAGACAAACCCTTATCCCCTTGAGTGCCTTCATCTATGGTTCTGTTCTCTCATCATTCATTCCCATTTGACTGAATATTTTCTTTGTCTTCCTATGACTTTTTTTTTTACCTTTGTTAACATTTAGATAGTGTTTGTTTAGTCATTGTCTTTGTCTCAGAGGCCTGTAGGGTAGAAGCCAGGAGATCTCCAGAATCTAAGCAATTGACCTTTCAAACAAAGTGTATTGAGTCTTGACTTGTTTTTTGCTACTATAACTAAATAACAGACTAAGTAATTTATATAGAATGAGAATCCATTTCTTACTTTCTGGGAAGTTTATGAGCGAGGTACTTTTATATAGTGAGGGCTTTCTTGTTGTGTGGAAGGTACAAGGGCCAGAGTACAGACTCCCTCTATCATGCCCTTTGATATGGGACCTAATGCCATTCACAAAGCAGAGCCCTCATGGTCTATTTACCCTTTGCAGGCCATACCTCTTAAAATTGTCATCTTGGCAACATGAAATTTGGAGAAGCCCCATTCACTCCATGACAGAAATTTGTTATATAAGAGTTTAATGTGCCATTACATAATGTCAGTAGCACAACATTACAAGTGGGGAGGTAGTGGAGAATGAGTCTTCACTGACAGGACCTGGTAGGTAATTCCTTTAGCTGTAGTTAATTAAGAGCCATTTGTTATTTGTGGCTAACTTTAACATTATCCATCATGAGATATCCTAATGTCGAATTCTCTTTGACTTTTTTCTGATACCTTTTAATTATTTACTAGAGCAGAGATGGTTTAGGGCACAGAAGGGCGGGTGGGGAGTAGAGGGCTGACACATCTGAGCAAGTGAGTAATTTATAATGGAACTAAAATATTCATAAAATGACAACTCAGATACTTCAATTAACACCATCCATTCTATTTCCGTTTCAAATAATGAATTGAAGCCTCTAAATAATGTTTGTTTTGCAGCGAATGATGCATATGTGAACTGAACAGGCAAACTTGAAGTTACTACCTCTGTGCTCAATTGATTTCTGAGTTTTGGAGTGGGAGATAGAACCCTCATTATGTCGGTGTAATCTGAAAAATTAAAATTCTCTTTAGTAGATTCATTTTCTAACCCACTGGTTTTTCAGTTTCCAGGAAGAGAGGTCACTAATTTAACTTGGTTACTTGATAACATTTTTGATTACTTTTTTTTTTTTTTTGGTTTTTGAAGGGAGAAGAGAGATCTCAAGTCCCTATAATTGGTGAAAACATAATCTTTAGTTTACAATACATGCTTATAATTGGTTCTTCTATGACCCAGTTTGATTTACATAGTTAATTATTTAAAGTGTATAATGCATTAGCTGAATAAAACTCAAACAAAACAAAAGGCAAACTTTGGTAGTAATCTGTATCTTCCTCTTTACCTTTCTGTGAAGTTTTTCTGGTTAGAAGGGAAATCCAGAGACCCTAAGACAAATGACTTGACCAATGTCACACAGAGGTTAAGAGAAGAAATGCTTTTAAAAATATGGCTAAATCCTTTAACCATTAAATAGAGGCTTTAAAAAAATAGCAAAAAGAAAAAAGGTTCATAGAGGACACAGTGTATCTCATTGTTATCAGATAAATTGTCTACAGCACAAAGGTAGAAATGAAAAATATTGGGGAACATCTTGAGAGTCATATGCATTTTTCTATTGTCATGTTATATGTAAAGGCAAGATATGTGGTACAGGAAAAGTCATCTGTGCATACTAGTACACTGGTGATATTTCTAAGCTTTCTTAAACCACTAGTCAAATACCCTTCATGTATGTAGGTTACAGTGTCCATCATTATGTGCCCCATGTGCTTTGAAAAATTATCACAAAATGCCTTCTTTTACACATCCATCCAAACAACATTATCTCCCTCAACATAGTCACCTTAAAGAATTTAACACTTGCTCTAATAATGTTGCCAATTTCTGGAAATGTTTTAGGAACTTCTTTTAATTGGATTTTCACTCACTGACATTTGCCTAATAAAACCAATATGACTGTTTTAATGTGCCTTCTCCATACTCCACCTCCATTCAGAATGGTATCGTTCATTATTATACCAGTCAGGATTTCTCACTCCATGCTACAGAAATGGACTCTCATTGATATTAGTAGAAAGGGAATTTATTGATGGAAAACTAATAATTTGTAGAATAGGAAATGTGGATAAGCATTTTAAACATGTAATTACTAAGGAAATCTGTGCATTTAGAATAGCTCAAGTAATTCTATTGCTCAGCATTGTGAAAGCATAATTAAGCCAGGCACAGTGACACATGCAGACAGTCCTACCACTCTAGGAGGCTGAAGCAGGAAGAAGATCGTAAATTCTAACCTAGCCTGGGCAACTGGATGAGATCATATCTCAATAAAGGGTGGAGATGTGGTTTAGTGTAAAGGCTTGGATTTAATCTTCACTATTGAAAAAGGAGCAAGGGGAAGGAGGCACCGGTACAAGGGTGGGTCTATGGCATCTGGCTCTGAGGCATCAGCGAGGGACCTTGGCTGCCAACAGTGGCATTCTGTACATTGCTGT
Source organism: Thryonomys swinderianus (assembly GCA_004025085.1). NCBI lineage: Eukaryota > Metazoa > Chordata > Mammalia > Rodentia > Thryonomyidae > Thryonomys > Thryonomys swinderianus. The sequence continues at coordinate 17,586 of PVIC010030659.1, forward strand.
TGCTGCCACCAAACACAAATAATACCTTCCTGATCCATCTTTCTTGGCCTTCCAATTCCAGGTTTAAGAGCTTTGGGTCCATCTAATAGGCTTACACTGCACAGTGGTTCTGTGTCTTTTGGGAGAGCTGGAAAAACACTTGTTTGGGTCTGTCATCTTTTTTAGTAGTCAGTTGATTTTCATAGGGCAGAGACGGAAAGATATTTAAAAAATATTTGTGTTTTTCATCCAAAGTGCATAGTTGTTTTAGATAACTTCCTGGCCAACTTCTGTATTTCCCAGTCTGCCTTGCCTTTAGACTGGCCCATGTAACTTATTCATGGAAATGGAGACATGTGCCAGTGATGAGAGTAAGGTTGGGTAGCGGCTCTTCAGTTTCTTTTTCTTCTCCTGTAAGACTTTGTATTGAAGACAGAAACACTCAAAGGTGAAAGGAATTCAGAATTAAAATGGATGGCCACAGGTAAGTTTCCACTATACTGTGAATGAGAAATAAGCTACTAACATTGGTGTAGTTTACTTATTGCAGTTACTACCATTTTAAATACTTTATCCTGAGTGCATTTTGGTGTTAATTATCTGTTTAGTTTGTGATATAGTGGTACCGCAAGGGACTGTTGAAAGCATAAAGTATTTCTGTAGCAGTAAGAAAGTCAATTGATTTCCACTTAAGGATGGGACTGGAGAAGGTTGATGACTTCTGTTAGAACTCAGTCAAAAGATTCATCACCCTGTGGCCGTATAGGTTGAGAAACTCAGGCTTGGTTGTGTCCTGTGCTGTCTTCAATGCCAGTCAACGGATGTAAACCAACCAAGACTTGATTCTTAGAATGACCTTGAATCTACCAGCATGCACCTAAAATCATTGCTGCACATTTCAACACTTCATTGTTAATAACAAATTACTGGGAGACATACCTTCAGTCATGGAATACTTCTGTAAGTCAGGACTCAGGTTAGTCAAATGAAAGTTGGATAGACGTGTCCTGGGGAAAAGATGGTTCTTCTGGTTCTTGAAAAACAAAGTTCACAGAAACAATACTTAAGCAAACAACAAACCAAGAAAATGAAAGAACTGTGGAAGCAACCTGCGAAAAGAATAACAGAAGATCTGAAGAAAAAAATCAAGGGGAATTTTAAAAAATGAATGGAACTTAGCCAACAAGTACAGTTTTATTATAGTCCATTTATTTTCTGGAATTGTCAGGCTGTAATACAATTAAATTTCTTATAAGATTTTATTGTATATTTTTGTAACACAATAACAGACTGTATATTATTGTGAATAGTAATAGTAATATACCATAATTTAGTTCAAGGCAAGCTTGTTACTTGTGCTGTTGGATTTGGGTGTATCACTCACTTTCTCACTGATGTAATATTATACTAATATCACGGATCTAAAACACCTGTCACTGGATGGATGAAGGGAATCTCTATCTATTGATATTTTTAAGGTTTCTGGGTTGGTCCATGATTAGATGAAGGGAGGAAGCCACGGGAAGCAGAAAAGACTCAAGGAAGATATATTCAGGGTCAGTGTGAACAACCTGGGAAGTTAACCTTCATCTCACAATGTGTATCTACAGCCTAGCTTTTCTACTGTTTTTTTTTTTTTTTTTACTTTATTATTTTGCCTGAAGTTCTTCCAGTTAATAGAACTATTTGGGATTTTTTTTTTTTTTTTTTTTTAGACAGGGTCTCACTTTGTAGTTTGGGCTGGTTCTGAGCTCACTATGTAGCCTAGGCAAGCTTTGAACTCAGCAATCCTTCTGTATCTGCCTCCTGAGTGCTGGGATTACAGGCGTGAGCCACCACGCCTGACACCAGAACTATTTGGGATTTTAAACTGTGTTTTACAATACAGATATCTGAGAGGAATGTGCAGTATCGTATCACTGACACATTACTATGCTATTGATAATTGAGAGATTCTGGGGTCTTGTTGCTCAGCAGAGGGGAACTTGTCTAATGTGTGCAAGGCCCTGAGTTCCAGTTCCAGGAGCGTGAGATGAAAAAAGAGAAAGAGCAAGAGAGATATGGAAAGATTCTAGTAGTATGGGCAGTCCCACTGCTGCCCTTCTCTGAGAGGAAGGAAGTTTCATAGTGTAAAAATACAAAAGGAAAAACCAGGTAAGGACGCTTTAGGGATCTGGGTAGGTGTCAGTAGCCTAAGGTTGCATGAGGGCCTCAGTATTGCCAGTGGACTAGGAGTAAGGCAGAGCCCAACTTGTTCTGAAAGCTCCTTGATTGTGCTTTTACCTAGAACAATAGCGAGAGCTATTACTGCATTTGCTAGTGTTATACATTTGTTTTCCCAGACTGGTAAGTTTAGGTTCTTGATTGTGTTGTTGGCAAAAAGGTTCCTTTATTCACTGCAAGCCAGTTATATTGGAAAGAAGCATAAAAAGACATAAACCAAGACATAAAAGAATGGAAGGGAAAATGGAAACAAAGCGTTTATAAATAAGGAGGGGAATAGGGTTGAAGGGAGGAGAGAGAATGGGAAAAGGTGCACTACATACCGGTACAAATTCCTTTTGATGGATGTTATACTTATATTTAAAATATACCAAAATTTTTAAAAAGAATGTTAACACCCCTGCACATGAATTCCATCTATAAAAACTTCACTCTCTAATACACATTCTTCTTTATCACTTTTACAACACATTCCTTCACAAAGTCTTGAAAACTCTTTTTGTGGCATAATTTTTCCTTTTAGATTTCTGTTTTCACTTTGGCTCCCCCCTGACAGGACATTACATGGAGGAGCCTAGTCAAGTCCTCAGAAGGCTCTGGACCAAGAATTTTCCCCAAATAAAAAAGCCTGTTTTTGTAGGCTGTTCCAGACTGTAGAGGATTCTCCTCCTGAGTTTCAATTTAGAATATGACCTGTCCCAGTCAATGTTTATTTTTTGACAGAGGGAGTGAGATTTCTTTTTTCCTCTGAGATAATTCTAGTTTAAAAAGTAGTTCCATTTTTCCCCTTGCCTTACCCTCCCTTCAGCCCCCACCCCCTCTATATACATAAGCTTTGCTTCCATTTTTTTTTTTGCTGTTTCCTTTCAAATTTTTTCTCGAGGTCAGGAAATGGGAAAAAATAAGAACTGAAATATGTTATGTACAGGTACAAATTTCTCAGTGATTGTGATCATAATATATCTTAAAATGTACCAATAAACTCAATTAAAAGTCCTATTTTCCTCAGCCTCAGGAATGTACAGAGAACACATTGGTACACCGTGTTGGGAAAGGTGAACCATTAAGATGCTGAGATTTCAGTATTTTTCTTTTTTTTAATTGACTTCTTTATTGGTACAGTTTATATACATCTCAAAATCATGTATAACATTGGGGAATTTGTACCAGTATATGACACAAGTTAATTTTCATTTTTATGCATATCCCTACCAACCCATACCTCCTCACCCCCTTTGTACAACATGCTCTTTTATTTTCTTTCTGTATCATATTTATTCCTTCCCCTCATTACATTCCCACACCAAATTTCCTATAGAAATTTCCCATTCTATAAAAGCTGTCATACTTTCTAGAGCTCATTTGCATCTACAGGTGTTCATGTCAAAGAGAAGATCCAGTATTTGCCTATCTGTGATCTATTGATTTCACTTATTAGTATATCCTCCAAGAGCCTCCATTTGCACCTAAATGGATCGATCTTGTCATTCTTTATGGCAGAGTAATACTCCATTTTATAAAAAAAAAACCACATCTTTATCCACTCTCCAGTTGATGGACATTTGGGTTGTTTCCAAGATTGAGCTATCACGAACTGAGCTGCTATGAACAAGGGTGTACATCTGTCTTTCCAATGTGATTTTAAAAATTCTTTTGGGTATATTCCTAGTAGGGAGATAGCCGGGTCAAATGGGACCCCTAGTCCTAGTTTTTTGAGAAATCTCCACATGGATCTCCACAATGGTTGCACAAGTCTGCAAACCCGCCAACAGTGGAGAAGGGTTCCTTTCTTCCCACAGCCATGCCAGCATTTATTGTTGGTTGATTTTGTGATCGCGGCCATTCTTTGTGGAGTGAGATGAAATCTCAGTGTTGTTTTCATTTGCATCTCTCGAATGACCAGTGATGTTGAACATTTCTTCATATGTTTCTTGGCTGCTTTGACTTCTGCCTCTGAGAAGTGTCTGTTCATTTCAGATGCCCATTTTTGAA